>CAJVPQ010001119.1:0-20266 GCA_910591825.1 Funneliformis caledonium
AGTTAATGATTAATAATAGCATTAGATTTATTTTTGATTTTTGAATGGAAAGAATAATAATAAAAAATTAATGTTATGATAAATAATATTTATTTTTTTAATGTGATATCAGTGTATCTAAAAAAGGTGAGGATTCAATTTCTAATTTTAGTTGCTATTTTTTGATGATCAGCTATTAACTAACTATATTTGATTTCACGAAGTACAAAATATTTTTTTTCATTTTCAATTGCTTTACTTTTTTAAGCGCGTGAAATTTTGTTTTTAGATATATCGAATTAATATATAATAAATTATATTCTAATTGTATATTATGAGTAAATAGCGCACTAATTAGCATAGCAACTTTAATTAATTTATTGATTAATTAGCACAGATTAGTTTTAAATAGTATTAAAGGTTTAAATCAGCATTTTGATTGGCTAACTAGTTTCGGAAGGTTTAGCTAGTATCGTCTAGTTTCGCCAATTTATCGGAAAGTTTCGGATTTTAGTTTTGAAAGCCAAAACGTTTTGACCTTAAGATTTTGGTTTTGCCCACACCTTTACTACAACATAATAGTCACTGCATGCATTTAAAGTTTCTGTAAAATATATGAGTATATTTCTGTGTCTATTAGAATTATTTTATAATATGTGCATATTTTTGAAGTTTAATATACTTTTAACTATAAACAATGAAATTGTCACATGAAATTGAGGAAGAACATGATAATGCCTTTTTATATCCCAATTGAAAATTATTTTCATAAATAAATTTAAAATAATTTCGAAAATGAAAAATTATGAAAAAGAATAAATAGCTGCAATTAAAAAATATTAATGCGATATTGGAAAAATTGACGTAAAATTAATTTTTTTTATGTACAAATTTATAAAATTTATTTTATCATGTAATTCTATCGGAAATTACTAGAAATATTCCATTTTAAAATGCGGGCCAGATCAATTATCTGTTGGAAATATTAATTCTACAAAAACTTTATGTAATAAAGTTAATTAATTAAATTAACGTGGCTTGAAACTGATTGAGATAATCGAATTTTAAGTAATAGTCCGGTCGATGTATTTATGCGTTGGATCACAAATTGTTTAAATGGGAAATTTCTGACCTAAAACATAAATTAACCGCTTCAACCATTTAAAAAAAGATATAAATTTGTTTTAATTGTTGTAATTGTTGTGACTCTTCTTTCCAGTAGTTGTGCGATCATTATGGTAGCACGGGTTAAATAGTACTGATTTTGACAGTACGATACTAGAACCCCCCCAAAAAATTATGTAGCATAAAAAAATCTTTTTAAATTAATCTCTTTTCGTCATTTGGATCATTTGCTATTAAAATCAGTTGATAGTAGAGAGAATTCTCACCGGTGATTATTAATATCATTGTTTACATTTATTTTAAAACAAAATTAAATATTTATTGAACCAATATTACATGTACGTACAATATATAAAAATATTGGAAAATCCGTCTAAACTCAAAATCCATAAAAATCAATAGTTACTATATTATAGTTTCATTAACTGCAAATATTCAAATTTTTTTGCTTGATGTTTTAAATTTAATAAAAACTTTATCCGGGAAAAATTAAAAACATTATTAAAATAAAATTTGAGAAAAGCATCATCAAGACATTCTTATTTCCTATCATGCATGAATTAGATACGTTAAATCAGAACATATATCATATTAAGTAAATCTTAAAGATTAAATTTTTATCAAGAAAATACGCAAACCTTTAATAAAATTAGTTTTTATATTACTTTAAAATCTCAAAAGTTGCCGCAGTTATTTTGTAATATTGTTTCAGATACGAGCTTATTTATAATTTTGACTTAAAAACTATAATTTTTTTTTTTTTTTTGCGTAATTTGTATAATTATTTTCAGATACGAGCTTATATAATTTTGACTTAAAAACTATAATTCTTTTTTCATGAATAAAAAAATATCGATAAAATTGTTTATATTCATAATCTTAACGCATACTCATTATTATCATCTTAAAAAACTTAAGGAAAATACAAAAATTTGCTTGTATAAAAAGCTTCAGAATGGATATTCTGTTGATCAAATTTGCTTTTTTTCAAATTTGAAAGCTCTTCGGATAATTCCGATGGATCAGGACTATCAATAGCGCTTATCCAAGTTTCTAACTTTTCATATAATTCAGATGTAGTTGGACGACTTGAAGGATCAAAATTCCAACATCGTGTCATTAATTGAGTATAAACGTTTGGAGTTCCAATATCAGGACGAAGTCCGGAACAAATTTCACTGGCCAATTTAGAATCATGTGGTCTATTATACCATGGGCGAACACCTGAAGAGAGTGTCCACATGATGATTCCAAACTATAAACGTCTGCGGCCTCAGTTAGCGGTTTTCCTTGCAAGATTTCGGGAGCAATATAAGGAAGAACTCCATAAATTTCATTCGAACTTTTCTTATCAATTGAATATGGCTCAATATCTGGGATATCAATATTTTCAAACGAATCTTGTTTAACTTCAACCAATATATTACCTCCATGAAGATTTCCATGAATCAATCCCTTTTCATGATATTGTACAATTCCTCCCTCCACTCCAACAAAGCATTCCTTGAGTTTCATCAAGGTATGAATATAAGTCTCTATTTTCATAATATTCAAAATATTTCATGACAAACATGTAATTCGAACTAGGATCTTTAGTTATTCCAAAAAAGTTTTCAAAACTCTCATGTAAACAATATTGAAATTTATAAAGCTTCGTTAAACAATATTTGAAAATTGTTATTAATTTGAAAGTCTATTTGAAATTTTAAACGATAATAACAACTAAAGATAACTTACTTGTTTCAAATAATGTTCACTTATATTTTGCGAATTATTAATTCTCTTAAGAACGACTTTTTTAGGTCCAGTACGTACCCATTGATCAACATCTTTATCCCAATTCCTTCGAAGACCTTCCACCCATATCGCAGAATAAATTGTGCTAAATTCCCCACCTTTGTTTATGTTTTCCACAAATTCAAACTGTTCGAAATCAATATATTCCAAATAATCTACATTCTCGGCCGCATTTAATTGAGTATATTTGATAAAATTATCAACATTAAGATTATCACTTGTCCAGTTTCTAAAATTTACTTTAAAGGCATTGTATTCACAACCTTTGCACCACCTTGCATCACTTCGTCGTTCGTTTCCGCAATCAAAGCATTTTCCAAAATCCGAATTATCACCCATGTTTTGAGAAGGCGAATTTTTAATCTGTGAAATTTGTAAAAAGATCAGTCTGACGGAGAGGAGATGCATTTGGCTGCGGAAGAGATGAATGAAGAAGGGGAAGGAGGTGGTGGTGATGGTAAAGAAAGAATTTCAATTCAAATAAATACTTACAATTTTAATTATGATGAAATTCTAATGCGTCAAGAGAACAATAAATTGTAAAGGATTCAATAATGTAATATGATACTTTTCGTACGGAAGAAGCACAAAAATATTTTTTTGAATAATATTGTTCTTTCTATAATTTTAATAAAATGAATATGGGATGGTTTATTGAATTGAGAACGAGCCTTTTTTTTTTATCAGAACAAGTAAATTCAACTGTGATTAAAATTCAACCTTTATATATAACATTTTTTTGTCGTTTTTGTCAAAAAAAAAGTTGTTTCCAAAAAGAATTTTCGCGTTGCGTTGTGTCAAGGTTAAAAATGATATTTTAATTTGTGAGATTTTAATTTGTTCAAAAGTAATAACATATGATCAACATAATGTCGATATTTGTATGTGCAAATATTTCGTTTATAGTAGTTCAATAGCGAATGATAATTGACGAAGAAAGGTATATTATTTATAGATCGCCGATTATTTAAACCGTTCCTTTAACAATCACATAGTAAATCATATGATTCGTAACGTGATTTAATAATATACTAAATTTTTATTTATACAATAATAAAAATTGTTATATCATTAATTATTCAACTTTAATATAAATTGATATTTCGTTGCATGTATAAAATGTATAAAATAAATTGAAAACGGCATTTTTAACGTGATAAAATGAATAAATGATCGACAAGTGATTGATAAATGATCGCCGCATTATATGAAGATGTCCGCTATGCAAATGCTGCGCGTAAAATGCAAAAAAATATTTGATCTGTTTTACATTGTAAAAAAAAAAATATCACATGCTCATAAAATTAATCTCATTTGCCTTTTTTCTTCCAAAGCTTAAAAACTGATTTCCTAAAACAGATTCTGATTCCAAGATTCTAGAGATTTTTATTTTATTAGTTTTTTTTTTTATTTTTTTTTCGTTTCTAATTATTTTTTTATTTAGAACTTTGGTTTTTAGATGGAAAGAATAATGCTTCGTTATTAGTACTTCTTTGTATTAACTTTTTATACTTTAAAGAGGGGTTTCACTTTATTTTAAAAATAATTTTTATGAAACCTTTTTTTGATCTTGGTAATATAAAATAACGATAAGCAGTAATTTTTAATAAATAAATTGTTTTCGGTGCCTTTAATTTTAATTGATCGACAAATCACTAATTATCATTTGCAGATCGATAAAAAATCGGTAGAATTTTTTGAAAACATTATCCGAGTATAGCGACAATATAGATAAAATCGAAAAAAAAATGGTTATTTTGGTGTTATGAAAGAAGAAATTGGATATTTCCCGGCTTGTATTGTTCAGTAATGATTCTCCTAAGAGAGTTTGGCGTAGAATTAACGAAAGGTACAATAAAGATTCTTTAATTCCAACTGTAAAAACGTGGAGTAATTATTTTTGCAAGGCTAAAAAGTTGGGCCTTTATATTGATTGAGGGAACAATAACTGGTGAAAGATATCTTCACTACTTAATGATTATCTTCTACCTTTGTCATGAATTGGAGATTAAAATGAGCATTGTATTTCTGGATGATAACGCCAGGCTTAACATAATTGATATATAGCATGACAAATTGGTTAAAGCTATAATAAATAGTAATGGAAATTCTACAAAATATTAACAATAAAATTATAAAATATATCTTTAGATTATTAATATAAAAAAAAATTGTAAATATTGATACGATAGTTCGTAAGTTATCAACATCGCGATGGATCAGTAAGCCGGTTAATGGGACCGGACCGGTCCGGTCCTTTATTATTTATAGCATATATTATTTTAAATTAAGGTTTAATTTTATAAAAATTAAATAAATGTTTTATTTATAAAATATTACAAAATTTTCAGTTGGAACGACCCGGTCCGATTTTCATCTCTCTTATGGAACGGACCGATCATAAGTCAGTCCTTGGACCTGTCCTAATATTTTACTGTAACGATAATTCCTGAAATGAAAATATCAGAAACGGAGATTAAGAAGGTATATGCAACAATTATTATTATTATACTTTTTATATTTAATAAATTTATACAATTATTTTATTAAATTGATCATTAAATATGTATATATCAGGTGAATATATTTTTTTTAATATGTTTTAAATCAATCCTTGGACCAGTCTTATAAAATCGGTCTGGATCGAGAAGGATCCGGTCCAAAGAAAGATGAAAGACCGGTTTTTTTGGACCGGACCTATCCAACACATATCATATGCCCGGTGACTTTTGATACCCACTGTACATTACATTATATTAACCTTTATTCTTTTTTCACCCTCCGAATGGTAGGTTATAATATGTGAATGTTACAATTGGTTGAAAATTTAAAAACCCATTGTTCTTTTTCGTGATATGATATTTTTTTTTAGCTTTGAGATACGAACGTCATTAACATCCTAATACATCCAATATTTATTTATTTAGTTTGGTAATACAATGGGATTTAAATTAAATTAAAGGATATTAAAGGTAAGTTACACTAATTAAGTCTAACCGTTTTGCTAGCGAAATTTCTTGTTTCATCATTCTGATCTTTGATAATTCTTTAATGATTTCAAAATTGAACGAGATTCAATAATGATTAGCTCTAAAAAGATCATTAAACTCTAGAAATTTAAAAAAATATACTAAAATTACAATTTGTTCTTCATTAACTTACTGTTCAATAGTTTATTCCATCCATTTTGAATTTAAATTTTGTAGACTTCAGTGTTGTATATATTTTTATCAACTCAACTACCAATATTAAGGAAGCATAAATTTTAATCATTGTTAAAAAGAAGTCAAGTGTGATGAAACCAGTTGATGATTTTAAAATTTTCACAATAGTAATTATTATTTAATTAAGCTATAAAATATAAAAAAAAAAAAATTATTATACCGTAAGATTGAAATATTTATTTGTTGCGCCAACAAACGATGTTGATTAATGCAATATCTTTTTATTTTTGTTAAACTCCAAAAAGATTACTTAATTAGAGAATAAATGATAATAATAAGAATGGTTATTTTGTAATTAATATAATTCTGGAGATAAAAAACTTTTTTGGTTAAGCACGAAATTTAATTGTCAAAAGAACGTTTTAAAATAAGAAATTTGATTCAAGTTACACGAGGAACAATATTTTGGATTACAAATGAATAAGTGAATACAATTATTGCAAACAATTCAAGAAATTAATAATGAGGATTGGAGTCATTATTTTCACTTTAATTAATATGCGATATATAAAAGAAAAATCCTTTCAAATGATTTACAAATAAAAGCATTCAATTGTTTTGGATATTCCGTAACCCGACCAAGCGCAAATTACATCAGATAAGAGATTTTTTATTTGATATTAAAGGATTTGTAATTTATTAGCATCTTATGTGGTTGATTTGAACGCGCTTTGATTAGTTGA
This sequence comes from Funneliformis caledonium, assembly GCA_910591825.1. Classification (NCBI taxonomy): domain Eukaryota; kingdom Fungi; phylum Glomeromycota; class Glomeromycetes; order Glomerales; family Glomeraceae; genus Funneliformis; species Funneliformis caledonium. The sequence goes on from CAJVPQ010001119.1 coordinate 6,809, forward strand.
CGACATTATCGGACTTTAAGCATTATGTAAAAAAAATTGCACTAAATTATTTTGTACTCCCTAAAATCTCCTTAATTTGATCATACGATTGTTAAATAATACAATCAGACTCTAATTCCAGCGTAAAAGAGTAAAAGTAATCAAATTACAACAAAGCCTTAAAACGCAGGTTAGTAAACATAGCACTTGTTTGTATTGAGATTTGTCCAGTGTTGAATCTTTGAATTGCGGTTTTCCTTTTCGCTTGCCTCAAACGTATTCGTTCGAGATTACAACTTTTTCATAGAAAGCTAAGAGTCAAGCGAAATATAAAACGGCACTACACATATAGTGCGCAAGTGTATATAAAGCTATCATTGATAGCTTTGGAGGGTCTTCCATGTTTAACGTTCTCATACAATATCTCATTTCCTTCCCAAAGCAAGTGTCGACATGGCAGAAAGCCGGAGTGTGTCTTACCGCATAAAAATTTCATTCCAGACCTTCCTGGTCCACCGATCAATTGCAAAAATGTACTAGTAATTTGTCATGTATTTTCGTGATGCTATATGACATAGAAAATTTTTGATACTAGTATGGTTAACATAGGGATTCCCTTATGCAAGAATTATGTGTGAAATTGCGAACTCTCAACGTTCTGACCTGGAGAGAAATGCAATTATAATACGTGCGATCTGTTCTCGGCATCATAATCTACAAAGTTTAAATACACGCAACGTTCAAGGAAAGAGTGATCGGGTGATGAAGGTACATCATACATATAGTTTGATTATTATTTAATTTTACATTAATATTTACATTTTAAGTTTTAGTCTATACTTTAGCGACAAGGAGAAAGTCCATTTATATATTATAGTGGAATTTTGAAACTGTCAAATAAAAATTTTACTCGCGATCCTACTGATATAATGGCCCGAACGACTCTAAATATATAATCATGATCTCCCGATGCTGAAGTATTTTGCTTCCTAAAATCGGATATGTACCATTAACTCATCCTCCTGCGACAGTTTTAACAATCGACTTATACGATGTTCAACTAAAGATTTAGATAATCAAGGAATGTAAAATCATCAACCTACTCTGTAGGGCATTTTACAAACCGATTTCTTTTGAAACGATGAATATGGCGGACTAATAAATATTTTATGAATATTATACTTTTAATCATATGAATTTGACGCAGTATTCTTTAATGTTTATCTTAAGCATGCAACTACATTATTTTAACCGAAAACTGTTGCTTTTCAAATCCATTGCTTGTATAAATAAACATACAATCAGGATCAATATAGAGGCTGCATAAGTCCAAATTTTGACAGCCAAGTCCGGCCCGGACTTTAAGCCAAGTATTAAAAATCCCGCCCGGACTTAATAATATGACAATTCGAACTTGACCCATAATTATTAATTTATGCTATTTGGCGATGCGAAAGATAATATTCAATAATAATATTTTTATTTTACAAATACCAAAAATAGTAATATAATATAAAAACTCATTATACATATTTATTCGTCAACATTTTATTGAAACCAAAAACTAAATGAAATGCACTTTGAAAATTAAAATACTATTTATTGTTTATTGCTCTGATTACAATTGACATTTATTTCCTTTTTGTCTAAAAAAAAAAAAAATAATTCAATAACAATAACAATTAATTAAATTATAACTTTTGCCAGAATTATAAAAAGTCCGAGCTGGTACTTTAAACCCGGACTCGGCCCGTTACAGGCACTTCCAATCATGATTTTAGAAAGAACTCATTGTGACATGTCGCTTTGATAAATAACCAGTTATTTCGAATGTTTCTAAATCATAATTTGATAATAACATTTCATTCATCGACGTTAGAGAAATAAAATTAGTACATTTGACGCGGATCATGTCAATTTTGCAAAAATATCAAGAGATTTCGTTAACCAGTGTTTATAGAACGATGGATTTCGTTTTGACGATCTGCATCGAATGGGTACTTTTGTAGCCCAAACCGGGATATCATTTCGAACATTAACACACATTTGGGATTGTAACTAATATGAATAAAAGAAAAAAGTGCGGCGGGTTGGTGTATTTTTCTTCATGATACTCCTTATCATGTAGAAGTATATACAGTACATTTTAGAACTAAAGGATATGTCACAACAACAAACGAAAATTAGAAGGTTGATAATTTTTTCATTACATAAGATAATTTGTAAGAATTAATAATTGAAGGACATATCTATTATAAATATGGTCTCAAAATTATCCGAACAGTCACCTATTAAAATCTCAGTCACCTCAAAATAAATACCACATACGCATAAAACGCAAACAGTTCAAGCTTTATTAGGATAAAAAAAAAAAACCTCAAATACGAAAGAAAATCATTTCGAAAATAGAAGCTTTTAGAATTGAATACACGTGCCAGATATCCTATTTCGCATAAATTGAATTTTGACGGATCAAGAAACCAGGGATTTTATTGGTAGAAATAACTCCATGTTTAAAAACCGAACATTGCACAATGCTTAACATCGCATGGATTGGTAACTCTAAAATAAACTTTATAAATTTGGACATCAGAAACTTATTTAGAAATATTAATATTCTCAAATAATGTAGATTTTACCGAATATTAGTGATTAGTGCGACGCCAGATTCCCTGGAAGGTATAAGCAAGAAAATGATTTTACGAGCGATTTTATCCAAGACCTTCTAACGAAGGTCCTTTGCATAGTTGATACCTTGAATTTTGATGCAGCTGTGTTATTGCTATAAACAGACAGTCACACTTCTGAAAGATATGAACCCCATCCATAGGTATACGAAATTCTATATTTGCTTTTAAGGAGTCATCCTGATCAACTTACAGAGGAAGAACACAACATCTTACAAACATTTTTCTAATAGTTCAACCCTCATTCAAAACAGACGGATAATGGCGTATTAAAATTTATCCTGAAACTCACATTAATTGAATATCAGTCCAAATAAAGTTTTAATTATTTAACTATTTGAAACTGAATATTAAGTTAACTAAAAATAAGGTTTCCGTTTGAGTTTCAAATATTCATATATCGAAAAAAAAAAAAAGCATGTTAACCGAAATTAAGGTTTCTAGAAATTACTTATTCGGGACTTTAATTTATTAGCTTATTATTTTTTGAAATAAAACAAAAGGAATTTTTTTTTTAAAAAAAAAAAATAAACTTTATTAATGATTTGAGATCATCTTGTAATATTTCATCAATAAGAGAAAGTATTAATTAAAAAACCAAAAAAGTTGTTTCATTATTATGAACCAATGACTGCAAAAATTATAAATTACTTTATAAGTCGATCAGGGAATCACAAATACAATATGAGCGATAATTTTTTTTTATTTATTCAATAACAATTAAGCAATATTGATAACTCATGATACGTCATTTACACAGCTTATATACTGTAACAGCGTCTTTGACAAAAAGAAAGTCTGTAATCATTATTAATATTGTGAAATAATGTAATTAATTTTAAAATTTTCATGCTTGATGGCGTAAAATAGGCTAAGAATTTATTATATCTTGTCGATATAATTTGAGCTGCTAAGATAAATAATAACACATCAAAGATTTTTTTTTTTAGTTTTTGATCTAGTAAAACAAACAAATGCATTCGTGCATGTCATTATCTTTTTGTATTGTTTGCATTTTGAACCGAACTTTGTAACTATGAGCGGTCGTAGAGTAAATTTTATTTGAATTAATAGAAGGTTGATCTTACGCGCAAAGAGATACTACTCGCAAACACATTTATACGACCAAGACGACCATCACATACAAATATTTGTCTTATACATCTTCCTTGGCACTACGAAAGTCGTAATTCTTAATTGTGAGTGAAGTGATAAACCGATAATATTAAATCATGACGAATGATATTCCAAAAAAAAAAAAAAAAAAATTTGGAAGGTATGCGCGAATTCAGATGTTGTTCTGTTTACGGTTTTCCAAGAAAATGAGAATAAATCTGAAGATTAGAACAAATTTCTCACGATTTAAAATTTCTAAATTGAGCTAATTAATGAGCTCAATAAACTATGTAAAAAAAAAAAAAGAATTTTTAATTTCATGCATACATTTAAATTATATTTTATTTGCTTGTGGACAAGGAAAAGACGTAGTGCGCTATTAAAATGCATGCATATCGAATTTCGTGTAACCGTATTGAAAAGATAGATACTGGTCCGGTTATTTTTTAATCCGGTTAATTAACCGGTTAAATTGATTTTTTTTTAACCGGTCAAAATGGATGAATTTAACTCCGGCCGAATTCAATTTCCGGCCAGAATTCAGATTTTTTAATTGTCTATCTCCAGCCAAATTTATAGTACTGGCCTAAGTTAATTTTAACCGGACCGGTTAAAGAATTCCAACCTCTATTTCTAGACGATAAAATTAGTCATTATTTTAAATCATTACGGTAAGCAACTCTTAAAACAACAATGACTCTTTCGTTAATCTCAAATCCAGTCAAAGCAGGTGAAGAATCATGAGAATCATGTTTTGGGGTATGCTAATGTTTCAAAGTTAACCAATCCAATATTCAATGACAATCAAATTTTAATTTTCAATTTTACACAAGAACACAAGAACCAAAATTTAATAATTCATTAAAGCCATTTCTTTGGATTTAAGTTCCTGCTTAAAAAAAAAGAAAGGAAAGGAAAGGAAAGGAAAGGAGAAAAAAAGCTTATGCTTGTGGTATCCTTCCTTCAGTTTGCTCATTTAAGTTACATTTACGTTGAAAATGGATCCATCTAGTACTTTGTGAACAACTTGCTGTCCAGATACTGTCAGAAAAATGGCGCTGACATATATATATATTTGTCCGTTTACGCTATATTGGACTTTAATGTATTTCTCACTTTATTCGCTTGCTTTCATTATATTTATTTATTTATTTTTTTTTTTTTTTCTTTTTTTTTAATTCTTCACATCTGATAAAATTCTATTGAGTTTTAGTTTAATAATATATTATTTGTAAATTACGGTTTCTAAAGAGCAATTGACAAATATTTATTATGAAGGGATGCGTAGTAAAAGATGACAGATTCTAAACAGTCAATTAGAACATGTTACAACGCGAATATCTGCAAAAAGTTTTCTACAACAGAAAGTCACTGACAGTTTTCAAACCTCGTTTTGTTTGTTATTTGATTAACTGGTACAAAGTTTTTCTTTATGACATAAATGTTTACATTATCAACCTTTTTTTTATTGACTTGTAAAGAAAAACAAAGAAGAATAATGTTGATAGACAGGGAAATTTCTAATTATAGCTTGTCATGTAAATTATTGCGGGTGTAATTTAAATTTGGTGAACAACCCCTAAGCTTTATATGATTCCGAACTTTCCCATATGCTTCAAAGCACAAATTAATTAATTAGTATGCAGTAATTTAAGTCGAATGTTTAATAATGCAACCTTTTGAAACTATCCGAAAGAACCAAAGAAAAAAATTCGCGCATAAATAATTTGCTTTTTAGTTTAAAAAAAAAATGCATAAAGGAAAGAAGAAAAGAATTAATAAAAAAAAAAAAAAAAAAAAAAAAAAAATTATGCAGGCAAAGGTTCTACAGCAATATTTCGGTATACCTATCAGAAATATAAATAATATAAACAAACAATTCAACCATTTCGTTTATACATAAATATTTATATTATGTACCATCCTTGAAATAAATTTGGATCCACCAAAAGATTTATTTTGTACTGTATTTGAATGAGTTGTGAGATGAATAAAAAAAAAAAATTATTAATAATTAATAATAAATAAATAAATAAATAAAAATCCATTTACTTTAATTTAGGAAAGGTTTTCTTTTCCTTGTATTTTTAGTTTTATCATTTTTAATTTTTTTTTTATCTTATATTTATTTTTTTTTTTTTTTAAATCAAACAAAAAAAAAAATTAATAATATTATCCATGAATAGTCATTCTTTTTTTATAATATACAATGTATTCACCTCATCATAACAAACTAGTTGTCTCGATATATTTCCTTTTATCTTGGGTGGTGGTTTCAATAGATTCATACACTCCGGTAGGACGTTTTGGACAAAGTTCTGCATTAGTTGGCGATAAGATATATTATTTTGGAGGAGAACAACTACCTCAATCGAACATTTCAGCAGCATTGGATGAGGTTTTATATTTAGATTTGTCAACTTCTTTTAATATAAAATCACCTGCATGGATAAATATTACCCCAAAATCTCAAATCCCCTTCGCCAATACATTCTCAACAGCAGTATCCCACTTAAATGATAATGATGTCTTCATAATTTACCTAATGGGTGGAATAATGGTTGATGCCAAGACCGATGAAGACAAATTTTCATCATTCATTCATGCCTTTAACACAGATTCAAATGAATGGGCATCTTTAACTACAACGGGAGAGCCAGAAAGGAGATATGAATTGTCCTCGGTCATTGACAAATCAAATAAAATTAGAATATTTGGTGGCGTTACAAATCAAGATACTGGATCTCCAACTACCAAATGGTTTACAGATCAATACGTCCTTGATATAGAGACAATGATATGGACGTCAAGTGTAGGATCAAATGTTCCCACAAACCGTTATGATTATTCTACAACAATATTACCCAACGGTCAAATCATTTGTATTGGAGGTTGGGAAATACCACCCGGCGATAAAGAACGATTCATAGAACTTAACCAGGTATGTTTCCTATTTCGGAATTTTTTATTAAACCTTTTTTTTTTTTTTTTTTTTTTTTTTTTGCGAAAAGGAAACAAATAGAAAATATATATTTTTTTTCATGTTGTAAATTAGATTTATATCTACGATACCAACATAAATAAATGGGATTTAAAGGTGAGTTAGAAAAAGATTGAAACTTCATTAATCCAACAGGATAAACTAATTTAAAGTTGATTACTAGTTTGCTAGTGGATCGAAAAATATCGATGCACGTCGATTCCATACCGCATCACTAACTGATGATGGACGCATAATTGTATTTGGAGGAGAAAATGTTGTTCGTGGAAGTGCTCAACCAAGTTTAGTTGTATTAGATACAAAGGACGCAAGGTCGTTTACTTGGGTTTTACCATTTATATCAGAGGAACCTAATGCTTCTCCATTACCTTTAATGCTTCACTCGGCTTCTATTGTAAATGACTATATGGTTGTCTCTTTTGGTAAAAAAAAAAATTCATTATTTATATTTTGTTTTTCTTTTGTTTTTGATCCTTAAATTGAAAAAAAAAATTATTATAGGTAATATAACGGATGGAAGAAAACAACTTAATGATAAAATTTACCTATTTGATGTAAAGAATTATCAATGGGTTAGCGAATTCATAATTGATAGCCCCTTCAAGCCAATTTCTCATTCCAAACCTAAAAAGACCTTAGGAAAGTCACCGTCAGATAAGGGAGCATCTGGTGATTCTGAAACAGATGAACCTAAATATCTTGGAACGATTATTGCCACAAGCATTGGCAGCCTTGCATTTGGTGTGATCATAACTGGAATCATAGCCTTCATTCATAAAAAGCATAAAAGAATTATGCGAGATCATAAAGAAGCACGGAAAATACAGGAACTATATCTACAGCAGCAAACAACACAACCCACCGCTAGCGTTTAAATAACAAATGATTGGGTTAGATTAACCAAATGTTAAAAAGAACAATATTGTTGAGTTTTTAATTGAATGAAGATTTATTTCCTTTGATCATTGTTGCATTAATCTTGTTTCTTTTTTTTTTTTGCACCAACTTCTACATTCATTAATGCTAAACTAAACATGTATTTACAATCTAAAGCCTGATTAAAACTTTTTATGACATATAACGTTGTACAGTTATTCTCCCAAACTGTAGTTTATTAATAATGCCTCCCTGCCCGCTTCCAGATTTCACACCCTTTTCAAAATATTCATTTTCAGAAAGATGCGAGATTGATGGGATTGAGAAGCTTCAAATAAGTCTCACGCTAGCGTCGATGCGAAAATGAGAAATAAAAATATGTTGGGATTTTGTGGCCTAAATATATTTTTTTTTTGATAAGGTCTTGGTATTTTTGGATCTGCTGAAGCAACTTGGCAAAGTATAAGTTAATTATTAATACAGTGATACAAAGCACCGCATACATACGGTCAACAGGAATCGTTTCATTGTTGCTGCGGTTAATAAATAGTAGATTAATTTGTTGCATTGCATCTTACGTTGTCTTCGTTAATAAGTAAAGTTTGTCTTTGAATCAGCTACCTATTTCTAAAGCTTCGTTTCCATTTTAAAAAATTTTTATTTTTTCACTTCTGTATTTATTTTTTATTACCTTCGTAAATTTTTTTTTTTAAAAAAAAAACGAAAATGTTCATTTGTGTGACATGAATTATTGAAAGGTTCTAAAGGATCAACTATTTAAGATCAAATTTGTGCATTTCGATAAATTATTCCCTTGACATGTTTGGGCACCATAAAGCGTGAATAAATGATGCTATTGCTAATTTAAAGTAACCTAGCCTTGTCTTTACTGCACAGTATATAACTATAAACGTTTGACCGTTATTATCGTTTGATTTCTTGATAAAATCACGTTCGCTAATGTTTATCAATATATTATCATGCATCGCATAATTAAGGTTCAGATTTTTTTTTTTCCGTGGAATATTCGGAAAAAAACGATTTGTTTGAATTACGAAACAATAAAGGAAACCAATTTACACAAAACGTATAACAATAATTAATATGAGTAAATACCATTAATTAGATGCTTTGTAACAATAAATAATGGATTTGTTTAGTAAATTATCATGCATGATTTTCAAATAATAAGTCTAAATGCAAAAATATGTTTATTTTTTTCATGCAGGTGAAAATATTAAAAAATCATTTTCTTTTTTCCTTGCCGTATTGGTTGATTGCTTTTCTCGGAACCTGATTTCCTAGAAATCTTCCTACGTTAATCTTGTAAATAAATATTATAAAAATGATATTAAAATGGTTCGATAAATTGATATTCATATTGTTGTTTGCATTTTAATCATTTTAATCGCAATAAAGTCGGTAGCACTTCGATTTCCACGGAAGTTCGAATGTCAACTCAATCGTTGCTTTATGCTTAGATGAATATCTTTATTTTTTTAATCAAAGAATTACATTCTTAGGATTATTTTTTATTTCCTAGATTTCAAAATATTCTTGGCTTCAATTGAATCGTCAAGGTAACATTTCTTCTTTCAATACATGTTATCATTAGACTTTTCGGTAAGTGAGTTGTACAGTATATTCAAAAATATATATATATATATATTAAATCTACCGCGATATTCGATATTCAAAATCTCCATGACGCGGATGATCGAAAATTTCGTGTAAATCTCTTGTGATATGATATTCTTGATGTTCAATGATATAATATTCTAATCAAAAAAGGCAATTTTTAAATTTAATATATTAAATTGAATTCATGTGATTAGATTTTAAGGCTAAGTTTAGGTTGGTTTCAGTTTAGAGTTGAATTGGATTAAGTTCATAACATGTTCAGGATATAGAAGATTTGCTATTATGTTATAGATTATATAATTTATTTTATTAATAACTCAATTTTAGGTTGTTTATATTCAGAATATGGTTTGATTAATTTAAGGTTGAAATTTAGGTTAAAATTAAATTAGGTTAAGAAATAATTAGGTTAGGATTGAATAGTTTTATATTATAGTTAAGTTAGATTATAATTTTGTTATGCTTAAGTAATATGATCAGATTAGTTTCAAAATAGGTTTAGGATATAGTCAGGTTAAATAAATTTTTTTATTAATTTTAATTTGATTTATAATTTTTAATTATTTGAATTTATTTTTATTTTTTATTTTTTTTAATATTTTTATTAATTTTATTTTAATTAATAACTTTTTTACATTTATTAAAATTATTTTTTTTTTATATCTATGATTTTTTTAAATTTATTTTTTTAAAATTAATGATTTTTTTAATTAATGAAATTTTATTTTACTTTTTTTAATTATTAATTTTTTAATTTAATTTATTTTTTAATTTAATATTTTTAATAATCTAATTTTTAATTAATAAATATTATTGAAATTCTAAAAATTTTATTTAATTTTCTGGTAAAATTTCTGAATATTTAATAAAAAATTCTAAAAATTTTATTAATATTCTTTTAAGTAAAATGATATTTTATATATAGATGATATTAAAAAATTATTAATCAAATAAAAAATTATAATAAATAAGCAATTAATTGAAAATCACATAATATATAATATAAAATAAAAGATAAATCATATAATAAGTAATGTAAATAAATCATAAAATATAGAAAAATTATGAGATATAAAAAAAAAGTTAATAATAAAATTCTTAAAATAAAAAAGAAAAAAAAGATAATTTATAAATATATATAAAGGTTATACAAAAGCTTAAATAAATGAAACTAAAGAAATGAAGTTATAAAATACTTGTATAACTTATATTTAAAAAGAAAATTATTCAAAATAATGAAAAAAAATATGAATATGTATAAGAATAAAAAAGAAAGAGAAAAATTATTATATAAATCATAAATTATATAAAAGAAAAAAGAAATAATTGAAGAAAGAAAAAAAATATTTAAAATGTAAAAAAATAATGGGATAAATCAGAAGAGAGATGCAAAGGTTTCAAAATTATTTTAAAGTTTCAAAATCAATTTTACAAGAATTTACTTATTTCTATTATAATTCTAAGATAAATTATGTTAAATTGATTGAGCAAAAATATCTGAACATAACCAGATGTTCTAAATGTCTATTTGGAATCTATAATTAATTTAAACTTTATAATTCTTTGAATTTTATAATTTATAATTGCTAATAAAATCAAGATTTTTCAGTTTCTATTAAAAATGAGAGAAGAGATTTTTTTAATAAAAAAAAGAAAAGAAAACTTAATAACTTAGCAATGGATTTAGATTTACTTATTTTTATTTTTTACATAAGATGAACTTTATGAGTCTTTTCCACTTTGCAAAAAAATTTTCTTTTATATTAAATTCTTTTCTGTTACAAATCCAAACATTTTTTCAGCAACCTTGAGAATTTTGCAGATAACTTTAACAATACATTTCACCTCTACTCTTCATTTGATCTCTGTTGCTGCTCTAAGAAGGAGCGAGTAATAACTTGAAGTAAGTAATCTTTTCTGAACTAATAATTAAGTCACGTAAGAATAATAATAGATTTAAACTTTAACTAAAATTAATTAATTAAATAAAAAGAGATAACAACCACTAGCTTTCTGCTCCTCAGATTTATAATTTAAAGAAAAATATGTTGAAAAATATGGATCAAGACAAAAAAATTATTTTTGAAGGAAATGAGCAGATTGATTTCTTGATAAATACTGTTTAAGAAATAATATAATAAAAAATACTAAGAGATTTAAAATTAAAAGATCCAAATAATTAATAATTTTTCTTTTTTTTAAAAGGGGATGAACAGTTTGATCATAGGAAAATTATAGATGAAAAGTGTAATTGTGTTAGATGTTAAGTTATTAAATAAAACTCTTTTTTGTCCAAAAAAAAAAATAAATTATGGAATATACTTGATTCCCATATTTCAAAACAAATGATTTTGTTAATCTACAAATAAATTACTGTACATTCATACAGTAGATTAATGATATTAGTTAATTCCTAACAAAAAGTGAAACCCAATCAACTAAATAACGATTCGTTTTGATCCTTTGAACTTCATCTTCGATACCTTAATAAAGTTTGTCTCTGAAAATAATACTAAAATCCTTTGTAGACGTAATATTTGATAAATGCATATAATAAAATATTTTATAATGGGAATGACCAATATTCAGGTAATCCAATATTGAAAAAAAATCGCTCAAATACGTGCTTTTACGAAATCGTTCAAAATATTCAGAGTTAACGATGAGCGTCGATGGCGTTAATATTTTTGATTATAAAATGAAACACTTATATTTAGAAATTGCCTATTGTGATGATCAGATGATCAAACTATTGCGGTACGTTTCTTGTGTCAAACGAAGTTATGGTGACAATTTCTATAGATCAAAAGATGTTGAACAGTACATATGATCATTAATATAAACAACACATGATAATGCTCGATTATTATAAAATATAACTTATCCAGTCAACAAAAAGTTGTTAAAAGAGCAAGCAAAATCAAACCAAACAAGTTTTCATAATTTAAAATGAATACGATTAATATTATCAATGCTAAACAATCAGTTGTCATTGTTTCCTCGAAAGATCCAATCCTACAAATCAATGCTCTATTATGAAAGTGCCCTCAAAGAGAAAAAAAGAATTATTCTTTTCAGAAAACGAAAATTTTATCAAAAGATCATTCATTTTTAATTTTGTTAAAAAAAAAGAATAATAATCTAATAATATTTCATTCTAATAATTTATATTTATTTTATATAGTTGATATAATTTATTTTCTTCATTTAATCATTCTAATAAAACATTTATAATGACTATAAACTTCATTCGCGAGAATTTCGTTCTGTCTTCCTTGATAGATATTGCAAATGTATTAATATTTAATCTTCAGATATCTTTTAATTTCCAAAACATTAGTGATGTAATTCGACCAAAAAAATTTTGAAAGTTATCTATCTAATAAGACTCGTCCAGTTATAAAGTTAGCAAACATTTTATCAAATTATTTAAAATTAATAAATTAACGTGTAAAATAAAAATAAAAAAATTCCAACTTATACGGGTGTATGAAATCAAGTGTCAAGCAGGCAGACAACAGAACTCGTGTAGTAAGTTGCTTCGCTCTGGACTAAAAATTAATTGTTTCCATGCATAATTTTGACCAATGATAAAATGACTTGGAATTTATAAAAAAAGAAAATTATTTTTATTTTAATTCAAAAATACATAAATAATTTATAAAAATACAAGTTAAAGAATTCAGAGCACTTGCATAGGAGGAGAATACTCTGACCCAAAGCCATTTGTAAGCATTACCTATTCTTAACAATCTCTTCTAATGAAAATTATTAGTCGATTATTCACATATATTAAAATTAAATAATAAATATGTTTTCTGGATCCATCGCCATGATAATTTTAAATAATTCCCTTTAACATTCTTTGTAACTTCATAAATTATCAATTTTATATAGGCGGCTTGTCAAGTCTATGATGCACAAACAAACTTTGGTGGATCACATGGACGAAATTGATTATCAATAAAGGATTCACAATGAGATAGAAATTGGTACAAAATCAATAAACAATCCATTTTTCACCCGACTATACACAAAATATATACTAATAAATATTCATTTTACAAATTACGCGAAAACACTAATAATCAAAGATGCGAAGACTACAATCAAACTCATTGTAACTCCCCACAAGCTGTGGCTATTAAATTCGTGTAA
>CAJVPQ010001120.1:0-20265 GCA_910591825.1 Funneliformis caledonium
TTTAAAATTATTATAAATAATTTTAATTATTAAATAAAATTGCAGGCAAATTTGCCTGCAAAATACTTGAAGGGATACAGATGGTTCTCTTATATCTTTAGGATCTTCTGACTGCTAGATGGAAATAGCGTGGTTACAAATTAATCAAAATTAGCCTTTGCTCTCCTTTAACGTAATACTTGTATTATACTCTCCTTCTTCAACATTAGCAGAAATAGTTGCTATTCTTACTGCAACCTTTACTGCTTTATCTAACTCCAACGTTGAAATCTGTACTGATTCACAAGCTGCAATTGCCTCATATCATAAAATCATTACCATATATGAGGAATCTTCTTCTCTAAACCCTACTTTTAAAATTCCATATTTTTATATTTGGATAATCTTAATACAACTTATTACAACCAACAATATAGCATTATTACTGACAAAAGTAAAAGCTCATGAATCAGATCAACTCAACAACAAAGTAGATGCTTTAGCAAAACAACTCTCTGGTATCTCATTAAGTATTAACAGTGACCACCTTAATCCTAAATATTTTATAAGTTATAACAACACATCAGTTATTACGCCACCTCATTTATTTATTAAATACTTGCAATAAGCATCTTGAGCTGAAATGTTTTTAATTCTCCTCCAACTTGCCAAATACAGCAACTTTCATATTGATTGACAAACTCTTTTTGATGTTCTGAATGATTCCAAAAATGCTAGGGTGATATCATTTGATGCATGCAAAAGAAAACAATTTAAACTTAAAATATTATTACAGTTACTTCTCACTTTGATGATCATAAATACACGATATCTTCAAATTTATACCTCTAATAATTATTTTCACTGTAATAATACAGCTGAAGACTTTAATCACATTTGGATTTATCTCAACAATATAATCTCTATTATCAATATAATCCAAAAACACAAAAAATCGTTCATTTCTCATCTCAAAAACCTCAATTAACCTAATAATGATACTCCAATCAATTATATTGATCAGTCTTCAATATGATACTGTAATCCAATCAATAATAATTTATGTTTTATTAACCTCCTAAAAGGAATTATTCCTTCATCATTTTCCTTCTCTGTCAATGCTATCACAAATAACAAATAAGGGGCATGCCAGAAATCAGCTGATTTAAAGGGGGGTGGGGTCGGTCTTTATATCAGGTGAGTATAGTCACGTGATATACTTAATGTAAAATGATTAGTCGGTTTGATTTGGCTAAAAATATTAGCAAAAATCACATGCCGAATAAAATGATTGGTTGGAATTATAATATTCACATGTCAAGTGCAATCAAAAAGCATTTTATTAATTTTATTATTTTATTCAATTCCTATATTTTATTACGACACGATACGACAGAGCCACATATTATATGTAAAGATATTTTAGTATTCGAAGTTATTACATCATCACATAAAACTAATATAAAAGCCAACTTTTTCTTCTTTTTTTTAATCTTCGTCTGACTGAACTTCGCGAGAATCCTGTTCAACTTGTTCCATACCTTTGCTTTGAACTATATCTTCAGCGACATTAAAATTTAGATTGAATGGAATAAGCACACAACCATTTCCGTCTCGTTAGCTTATTCCTGAGGGCTTTTTGATTTCTTATTGCGACGTCTAGAATGTACACTACACTTATGGTCACTTATGAACTTGAGGGTCAGAAAATATTTGCCACATATGCTACAACATAAACGCTAATATAATTCTCGTAAAATTAAAGGGCAACAGCTATCGTACTTTGGAATTTTGAGTTTATTGTGATATTGAAGAGCATGAATTGGGTTGATGAAGTGACTATCTTTTCCTTTCGTAGTTGGAGGAAGGAATCCATTATTCTCATTTAAAAGGATGGCAGCATCTGGAGATCTATATACATCACAACATTCATTATTTTTACATTTTCTTATGTCCAGTGAATAGCGACACATCTGCATATGATCCTCAATCCACTCCCACAATATTGAAGGCTTAGGATCATTGAATGGATGTCTCTCCTGATCGATATATTCCACCATCACAGGTTTTCCATGTATGTCATTCCTTTTTCATATATCACGTAGTTTTTTTTTCCAAATATTCAAAATTCCGTCATGCTAATTCTTCATCTACTACTTTCCCTTGACTATTTAGATGTGATCTGAATTCCCCTACAGGTAGAGTGATACCAGCAAGTTTTGCAGATAAAGAAGCCATAGTGCGTTTAACTGGGTTATACGCACTTTGACCTAGAACATGAGTACGAATCGTCAAGTAGTCCAGATCAAGGGCACGGAAAAGATGAGCATATTGAATAATATTTTTCATATGCTTCGGGTTTCATCAGGTCCACCATCAATAAGAAAAATAGGTCTAACTTTGCCTTCTTTCTTTAGGGTAGTGGAAAACTCTTCATTTGAAATGATACTTTCTAAATCTACTATATGGGTTGTTGATGAAGTTCCAATGAAATATTCTGGCCTAATGAATATGGAAAGCTGACCAGTACGAAGGGTATTACTCAAATCAGCTGGATTAATGATTAAATAAACGAAAGGTATGAGTTTCATTTTTGAACCAGTTGGAAAATCGTGATCTTCGATAGTTACTGGTTCATTAACTAACTGGATTGTTTTGAACGTGCGACCAACTGCGGGAATGCCCAATCCAACCTTTGCCTTATCATCCTGGGAGATGATAATCGCCTTATCAGCAAAAACTTCAGCAAATACTCTTGCGGCTTTGACGGAAGCTAGATAGTAATGTTCATCAATATGAGGTTTCATTTCTGTCTATAATACGGAGGCAAGACCAACCTTTGTTGGATGATGATGACGACGTGCAGCAAAGGTGTGCTGGTTTCAGAGTTAAAGATAAGTTGATAAGCATTGACAAGATAGATAAGTATTATATTTTTCTTCTAGAGTTTCGCGTAAATGCTTCACGGTCCTAACTTTTATGACCACTTTTCTTTGTTTAGCATGAGCAGCTTCAAACTCAACACTGTCATAGATTTTATCCCATAGATCTGGATCTTTCATAGCCGCAGATGGTCATCCTAAAGTATCATATTTTTCTACAATACCCTCTTCTAGCAATTTCTGTTTTTTTGCTGCTAGCCTTAATTGAGCTTCAAGCATGACGTTTCAGCTTTGTTAACTGTGCATTTTATATTGATATATTTTTTTGTTCTTCAATTATCTTAGACGATAACAAAACTTTCATTGAGTTATCTGTAGCGATCTCTATCATTCGTTGATATTCAGCTAGACTTTTTGCAGCTGAATTGATCTTTTCAGCTGCAATATGTTGTGATTTGGCATTTGGTGATATTGTTGTAGTGTCAACAAACTGTTTTGGAGTGGATGGAATGGATGGAGTGGAGGTTTGACGAGAACTGTTAGTTGAATCACGTGACATAAAAATTCTTTGATGAGAGCGAATAGTGGAAGGTGTGGTGTCATAATATTCCTGAATTTTATTTTCAATAAAGGCAGTATCATTTTTTTTAACTTCCTTCCAAGCTGCTACACATTCTTGCATTATTCTTTGACGAATTGGCTTAGGGTCACAAAGTATTGCTTGTTTGTAATATGCATATGCATTGCAAAATTCTTGATATTTATCTTGGGGTTGCTTATAAAAAAAGTTTTTGTTAAAGTTTGGTGCTTTCAAAAAACTTCGCATATTGGTTTGAAAAAAAGAATGCAAAGAAGAATGTAAGAGCGCGTTTTCGCATTTTTTTCTATGGATTTTTCAAGGATTTCATACACATCACATTGCATTAATCATCACCTCAATATATAATATAAATAATTATTATACAAATAAATCGTGTCTTAATTCTTTTATATTGATTTTAGAATAATAGCAAAAAGGAACTTATAGATCGAATAATAACTTTATTTATTAATTTTATTTTTATTTATTTGACTACTTACTATTTAACTATTCTAATTTAACTATTTTATATATGATTTTTTTTAGCTAATCAAAAATTGATTATCAGGTGAGGGGTGGGGGGTTGGCTTTATAATAAAGTGAAATCAGCTGATTTCTAGCACGCCCTTATTGACTTGAAGATATTAGCATTTATGCGAAACATTAAGATCAAGATCTGTATTTTCCAAATGGTCTACAAATTTATTTTGCATAATTAATTCTTATTTAGTAATCTCCTTTCATATAGTCTGTTCTCTTTCAAATATCGAGAACATAACATTAGTAATATATTTTTCCTTGAAAAAAATAAACAGAAATATATTAAGGATTTATCATGCTATATGCATTTTTATAAAACTTTATACTATTAGAGCTGTATATTCAACTACTTTAGTAAATTTTTATTTTTGTGATGATGCAACGGTATTTTAAAACTCATTAACTGCAATTTCTTTTTATTCTATAAAATTACGTGATATTAATAATAGCTCAAAAAAACAAATGGTACTTTGTAAGAAGTTTTAGTGATAAAATTAGAGTCAGGACAGAACTACCATAAGTTGTAGATTATCACTTTTTAATCATAATTAGAAAGTATAGATGGTTAAATACAGATCAGATCCTATTCAAAGAACTATTATTTCTTAGACCTGTCCACTAAAAACCAGAAAGAAAAATACAGAACGTCTACTGACAGCCAGTATGAAAAAAATTACAGACAGGGTGAAACTACTATGAGCTATAGTCATTACTTCCTGATTGTTGAACGTAGGTCAGATTTCATCTAAAGGATTATTACACTTAGACCTACCTACTGCTAAATAAAAATAAAAAAATATATAACCTGAAAAGAGACAAGCATATTTCCTGCCTTCTTTATCATAGTTTTTTTTGTTTGTTTCAAATTATATTTGATAGATTTTGAGTATACCAGACATGTTCTTTTTTCTGTTTGGCTAGAAGTCTGCTATTTTAGTGATATAATAAGTAATCTAACAAGGACCACTTATTATTTATAGTAAAGTAATCATCTATTTCTAGCGGGAAATAATAATTTATTACTGAGGGTAGAAAAATACAAAATACTAAAACACAAATATAAAATTTATCTTGCTCTGTTTTGGCTAACGTGATTTCAGTCAAAGTAGTTGTTGACATATTTAAAAACAAAATAAAAAAAGATAAGTTTCAATAGAAGTTCGTGACAGTATGAAAGTGATCATATTTGGCTAATAATCATGTAATGTAATACATCTTCTTAAAATAAAAATCAATTTGCCAGTATGAACAAAAAAAATTTTGGATTCTTATACTACAGTTCATAAACTTAGTCCTAACAAATAAATTTTTAAGTGGCCAAATTTACAATTTTAATTTGATATCACGTGATTTATAAATCATATTTGAATATATACACGTGATATCAGAACAGATCAGAAATCATATAGGAGGGTTTCTAGGAAAATCAGGTTCCGAGAAATTTTTGACTTAAATTAAGAGCTTAATACATTTTAATCTAATAGCATCAAAAACTAAAATGCAATAAAAATCTAAATTTTGTTAAAAAATTCCCGGAACCTGATTTTCCTAGCAATCAGCCCATATTTATAAATTTCACAATATAAAAAATAGTCTAATTGTAATCTGCTAAATTTTTTCTTATACTAAAAAATTTTTAGATTTAACTTCTAATTTGTCTAACATGCTATATTTAATAAACCATCAAAAATATTCAAGAAAGACTTATAAAAGTAGCATTATAAATGATGTATTTAAACATAATGATATTGTTCATGATGATTCTAATAAATCTAAAAAATGATCTTGAAATTAATAATACTTCTTCTTATAATATTATTATTAATAATTTTCTATTTGTGATGAACTATTAGAAAATATTAATATTGTAAATATTATTAAAAAACTTTATGAAACAGCAAAAAAATATTATTAGAAATATACATTTCATAAAATATGTAAGTTATATTACATAGGAAATTCAATTTATATTAAGAGAAGAAAGAAATAATAATAGTATAAGGTAGCAAAAGGGACTCTTACTTTACATATTTTTTAGGATACTATTAAGTCTATTAAAAAAATAATAAGAAGTTGATTAATAAAACTAATATAAAAGATTTAGATAAATAGAAAGTTCAGATTACTCTTGAGAATCTATAGTTAGATATTAAAAAGGAAAAGGTTAACAGTAATGAAATTAATTTTTACTTTCAACTTGTGAAATCAAACTATTCAAAAATAAATGCAAGTGAGATTATTGCAAATATGATAGAAAAAGAGATGTATCATGCTAGGTATATTTGTTTTTAGGTAAATAATTATATAATGATTTATAAAATACCTTATTCATGTTAGAGACATCATGCTAAAATATGGAACTTTCTTTAAGATGAGAATATTCTTTTTTAAGTAAAATTATATATTCAAAAATATAAATAAGATATTACTTCACAGATGTTAATAACACAAATGAACAAAATTATCTTATTAGAACTTAGATTTATACTATTTCTAATTATTTATCTTAATACTACAAAAAATTATTTGAAAGAACTTGATTATATATATATAAAAGTAAAGAAAGGAATATATATAATTAGACTTAAAAAAAAAATGTAATAACTTATCAAAAAATATTTTTAGAATGAATAAATGAACTTAAAGTTAGAATTCCTATTTTTCTGAAAATAATTTGAAAAAAGTAATGTGATCAGATGATAATATGCAACTACTTATTTTTATCATACATAATAAATATGTTTTTTCAGCCTATGATGAAAGTTGAAGTTTTTGAATTTCAAATAGAAAATAATCCTTATAAAAAAAGGTAATAAATACTTAATTTATGTCAATAAATTCTTGATTGATGTTTATTACTACCTTGTAATTCCTGATGAAATGCAAATACCAGATGACTTTTCTAAAGAAACTTATATTATTACATATTTAAAAAAATAATGATAGATAGTGAAAGGCTAAGGATTTAATAAATTAAATAGTCAAACATTATCATCAGATTTATTTTTAATTATCTTAATATTTAAAAATTATGGCAATTAATTTTATATATTAGAATTCTGATCTTTAGAATTTTCTCTAAGCCTTACAAATATCTATTATATTTGAATCAACCTAGCAAGTTATTACGTTTTAAAAATTAAAATATATTTAGTTGAACTTATAATGATAAACTCAATAGTAAGTTAATGTAGAATATTATAATAAATCTTAGATAAAGGATAATATTAAAGAAAAAGTAATTTGTGTAGATTTAAGTTGATTTTTTTATTGATAACTTAAAACTTGTATAAAATTTATAAATGAATTTAAATTTTGTAAATGAATTAATTATAATTTAATATTATAGTTAGTTTTTTAAAATGATTATAAGTGATAAGTGAAGCAATATTTTTAAATGATAAGCAAAAGGTTTATTTTATAATTATTTTAGAAGAGTATCAATTAATTAATAGTTTATTTTATAATGATAATAATGAAATACTGTCTCAGTTGACATTCTGTATTATATAATTATGTTAAAGAGATTAAAGTAAATTATTTAATAAAACTACTTATCAGACATACTGCTAAGTTAAAAGAAAATATCTTCTATTTATATAAAATAAAATATATAAAGTTATTAAAGAAATAAAAGAAATAAATATAACATATAAAATAAATATAATAAAATAAATATATAGCATAAATAAAATAAAATAAATAAATAAAAAATATATATAACATAAATAAAATAAAATAAATAAATAAAATATATTGTATAAAAAAATATATGTCATAAATGATATAGAAGACATATAAGATATATATAACTTTCTAGTAATCAATATCATTCTTTTGATCATTATTATCTATCTTTTTTTATGTAATATTAAGCAAAAAGCTATTCTGTTTATACAAATTTAATTTGCTACTATATTATAAATTAATTAAATATAAATATATATTTCAATAGAAATATACTTAAATATAATTAAAGCTCCGAACGGTTCAGATTAATCTGAAAATTTTCAGTTCAGATCAACTTCAGTTCAGTTTCGGATTGCAAAAATTTCAATCTGAAAATTTTCGGTTCAGTTCAGATTTTTTTCGGATTATAAATCTAATCTGAACTGAAAAAATCTGAACCAAACTGAAAATTTCAGATTAATCTAAAATTTCAGATTGTTTAGAACGATCAAATTATCGTTCCAAATGAATGATAAGAAAATCGTTCGATTGGAATGATTGAAGTTATCATTCTAAACAAACAATAAGAAAATCGTTCATTTGGAACGATTGAAGTTATCGTTCCAAATGAACGATAAGAAATCGTTCAATTGGAATGATCAAATTATCGTTCTAAACGAATGATAAGAAAATCGTTCAATTGGAACGATGAAAATATCATTCCAAATGAACGATAAGAAAATCGTTTAATTAGAACGATGAAATTATTGTTCCAAACGAACGATAAAAGAATTATTCATTTGGAACGATTAAAGTTATCGTTCAATTGGAACGATTAAATTATTGTTCCAAACGAACGATAAGAAAATCGTTCGATTAGAACGATGAAAATATTGTTCCAAATGAACGATAAAAGAATCGTTCTATTGGAACGATCAAATTATCATTCTAAACGAACGATAAGAAAATCGTTCATTTGGAACGATTGAAGTTATCATTCCAAATGAATGATAAGAAAATCGTTCAATTGGAACGATCAAATTATCGTTCTAAATGAACGATAAAAAAATCATTCGATTAGAATGATGAAATTATCGTTCTAAACGAATGATAAAAGAATCGTTCGTTTGGAACGATTAAAGTTATCTTTCCAAACGAACAATAAGAAAATCATTCGTTTAGAATGATCAAATTATCGTTCCAAAAGAACAATAAAAGAATTATTCATTTGGAACAATTGAAGATATCGTTCTAAACGAATCGTTCATTTGGAACGATTGAAGATATCATTCTAAAAGAACAATAAAAGAATTGTTCATTTAGAACGATTAAAGATATTATTCTAAACGAACGATAAAAAATCATTTGATTAGAACGATTAAATTATCGTTCTAATCGAACGATTTTCTTATCGTTCATTTGGAACGATTGAAGTTATCGTTTCAAACGAACGATAAGAAAATCGTTCGATTGGAACGATTAAATTATTGTTTCAAACGATCCAAAATTTTGGATTAATCCGAAATTTTTGGTTCAGTTCAGATTTTTACCAGTTTACGGTTCAGTTCAGTTTCAGATTGGCATTTTTAAGATTTATAATTCGAACTGAACTGAACTGAAATTTTCGGTTCAGTTTCAGATTGGCCTATAATCCAGACCGAACTGAACCGTTTGAAGCATTAAATATAATAAAACAATAAAAATAAAATAAATTATAAAAATAATAAAAATAAGTAAAATAAATTACAGATATTAAAGAATTTACAAATGAAATAAAATAAACAGAATAAATAGATTATATGGAAAATAAAGAAGAAACAGAAAAAATAGGTGAAACAGAAATTATTGTTAATTACTATTTAATCATTTAACATGAGATAATCATTGATTGGTAAATTCTATGATATTTGAAGCTGTAATTTTTCCATTAATAACATGCAATATTTATATTTAAACATATTTTTCAGAATATTAGATTTTGTTTAAATTTAATAATGCATCAAATCATACTATTTTTACCTTTTTATAATTATAAAATTTTTGATTAGTTTATATCAAAAAATCTGATTAGCTATAAATTAAAATTTAAAAAAGCTTGATAAACTGATAATCAATTTTATATAGATTTTAAATATAACAAATTTAATATAATATATTAAAAAAAAAAAAATATTATAATTTTTTAGTTTTTTCTATATCATATCAATATATTAAATAAAAAAGAGTAATATTTAAAATGTTATATTTTTATGAGATTACTTTTTTGATAAATCTTTTCTAATATTCATATTCTTTACTTTTTTTTTTAAGTAGTATTTTTTTCTTATAATATTTGTTAATTATTTCAAAAAGAATTATTTAGCAATAAGTATTAGTTTTAAACATTAAATTTGTAAATAGTCAAATAAGAATAAAAAAAAAAAAATATGAAAAAATTGCTGACTATTTTAATAAATAAAATTTAACTATAAGTATTAATTATAGTATTATATCAAAGACACAGTCATAAAGTAAAAAATAAAATGCTATATTAGAAAGTAAAGGTTCTAAAGAAATTTATAAATAATAAGAAATCAAATTTTCAGAATTTAATAGAATTATAAATATGTAGATAGAAAGTATAATAATAGGTGATAAAATATGAATTAATTCTTTTTAATGTAAAAGTAATAGATAATTGATAATATAAGACCTTTTCAAAAATTAATCTTAAACAACTTTTAGTTTATTATCATAAAAATTCAAAGGTATAGATGAATTTAATGATTTTTTGAAGAAATTTTTTATGAATTAGATAACTATTTTAAAGCAAAAAAAAAAATCTTGCTTTTAGTTGAAATTAAATCTATATGTAATAGTTTTATATAAATTTCAATATAACTTACTATTAGAATTCAATATCAGAGATTTAATTGTAAATTATAATTTATTAATTATTATATACTTATTTTATATTATTATATAATTTTTTTTTGTTATAGAATTTTTAGTTATATTTTTTTTTTACATATTTTTATTATATTTTTTTATGTATTTTATTACATATTTTATTATTATATATTTTTTTATTGTTATATATAAAATCTATTTATTATTATTTAATAAACACAATATAATTAGCAAATATTTAAATAAAAATAACTTACCTAAATTTTTTATATAGAAAATTGAGCTTTATGAGGTCATAATAATTGTAAATCTAAAGATTATGATAAAAGTTATAATAAAAGTTTATGGTAGAGTTTTTCATGATAAAAATCATTATAATAAATTAAGCAATTGTAGATCTAAAAGTCACAGATCTAAGTGTAATTAACTCATATTAAAGTAGCTTTTTATCCTCTAATATTACAAATCACTTCTAACTACTTAATGTTAAAATAATTACAAATTTTAAAAATCATTATAAAAGAATTTTTACTACTATATATTAATAACTGAAGATATTATATATAATTATTAGAAAAAAAACTGGAATTTTATTTTTCTTAACTGATAAAAATGTTGATAATGCAAACTCGAATTCAATAAAATTTTACAGATTGTGAAATAGTAAATATTGATCAAATTATTAAAAAAATTGAAAAATTTAGTAATATTTCTTATAATAATTTATTAAAAAATAGATTAACTAATTTTTTTCATAAATTAGAAAATATTTTAACTGAAAATATTCTAGATAATAATGATATTATATAATTAGTTCAAGAGAAAATGTATAATAGAGATAATACTAATAATTATTTTGAGAAGAACCATTACTAATATCTTCAAATGAAGCTTTAAAATCCTTACAAACTTAGATTACATTTTTATTAATAATAATTAGATGAATTTAGCATTGAAGATGGTCAAATTTTTAAAAAATATTGATGATAAAAACTTTAATTTCAAAAGCAAATTCTAATTACTAAATTTTTTTAGTAATCATGAAAAAAAATCTCTTTCTTGAATTGTATTTTGCATCATTATGCCATCTAAAAAGGCACTACTTTTCTGTTTAGTATATGGTGATCCAAAAACTTCTGTATTTAGGATTAAATATAATAAGAATATGACCATTAATGAATTCAAAGATACTATCTTAATTAAGAGAAAGATCTTTGTCAACTTTAATTTTATTAATCTCACTTTATATTAAGTTGATATTAATTTTACTATGTAAAACTCTTAACAAACCGCTCTCAGCAATCAAGATGCTAATGTTATAAATAATTTGGATAGTCAAGTGTTGAGTCCTATGAATACAATTATAAAAAAATTTTCTGCATCTGTTAACAAATATATTCACGTCATTGTTATACCTGCTTTTCTTATTATTACTGATAAGTGAATTTATCTTTTTAAGCGTTAACCTGTTGAGATAAAATAGACAAATAATGAAAAAATTGATGAATGAAGATGTAAAAAAAGTGATTAAAATAGTTAAGGCAACATTTATGTAATTTATTAACTTTATGCTTCTTATATTTACTCAGAAATACCTTTGAAAACTACAGAAGTAGAATCATATAAGCGGTCAATTAACATATTTACTGAAGTAACTAAATCATTTACTAATATTCTTGATAGGTAAATGCTTTTTACTGAGTATTTCTTTCTAAGTCTTTTTTATGTTATTTTTTTTTATTTCAGGTAAATAAAAAGACCAAAAGTTTTTCTCTTAAATATAAACCAAACGCATTTGGATGAGTTACTTAATCACCGAGCTATATGAATTTAACAAATAAGAATTTTGATGAATAATTTGTGTAGGATAAATGAGTTAAGAATCAACATGCGGAGGATTAAAAAGATTTATAAAGTCGTATAATTAAATGAGAGTATATGAATTTTCTAAGTGACAATATCTCTATCTCTTCAACATTTGTTTGATATGATCTAAAGTCTAAAAAAGATCTTTTAAATATTAATGATGTCTCACTTTCATATAGCATAAGTAAAACGATAAATGTGTTGGTAATGGATAAATGCTTTTATAGTATTCTAGATTATCATAGTGAAATTCAGGCTAGATTCGAATTAAGAAAATAGTTCAAGATTTTGACATTAATCAAGCTATTACAGAGCTTATCGCGATAAATATTCTTTCAAATTATAACATTTTCTTAGTTCTCACTGACTTAAATAATAGTTGAATATTCTATTAGCTTTCAAATAATAGAACAGTTATGATATTTTAAGCTGTTAATTCAAGTGATGTTCTTTACATTATTAAGAGAGCACTTACCAAAGATCCCACTTCTATTATAACTATTACAACTATTAACCCTAATTTTCTATTAGAATGAGAATTAACTGCTTTCATTATTTAAAAAATTTACAAGAAGAAGTATCAGAAAATGAAATGAAGAGTTTAGACCTATTTTTGAATAGACCTAAAGTTCAATTTGAATTTGAGAATAATGTTGTAAATATGAAAGATATATTTGATGAGATGATTGAAGTAAAAATAAAAGGTTAGAAAGTAAGACAAGCATTAAAGCTTTTGGATGAGACATCTGGCTTTCAGTTAAATAAAAATTACATGAATATGTTTTTATGATTATGCAAAGATAATATTAGTTAAAATTTTAATTGCATCTAGTTAGCTATTTTTTATTAATAAAATTTTTAATAAAACAATTTATAATTCACCTGTATTGGGCTTTATTATTTAAGTTCATGTGTGATGTATTTGCTATTGTTAATAGATATGAAAAATATAAATTATATATAGTTTTTTTTTCGACTTAAGGTCTCAAAAGATAGGATTGAAAATATTTTCTGTCATGTTTAAAAGCTTTAAGTTTGTATTAGAATTTTCAGATTATATTTAAGTCACTTTTATTTTTATAAGCAGTGTAAATCTTCAAATATAATTACCATTTAAAATATAGTATCTTAGATTAAGTTTAATTCTATATTTGATAAATTAAATTAAGTAAAACTTCACAGGATCAGATTAGATTTTTATCTTTCATATACTATCAAAATGCTAGTAATAGATCAGCTAGAAAGATTTTTTACTAAATCAGAAAGAAACTTTAATTTTTCATTAAGAACTTCTCAAAGTATTGAAAATGTTACTTGATTATAAATATTTATTTTATATATTATAAAATGCTTGTATATTACTAGTTATTACCATATAAAAGTGATAAAATCACATTAGATATAATATATTTCATTACTATATATGTCAGAAAATCTAAAAAAAATATATTATATTTATATATTTATCATAAATATAGCTTATTATTACCTTATCCAATTTACTACTTTTTTTTAATATAAATTTTAAAGCTTTTTTTTTTTCATTCAATATTCTTAAGATGACTTATTTTAATTTTTTTTTTAAATCTTTTTTTAAAACATTTTAAAAATTTTTTTTTTTCAAAAATATCTATCTATTTATCTTACTTTAACTATACAAATAATGCTATAAAAATTTTGATAATATTAAAAGATTCACTCATTAAAGGAATTTTTATATTTTAATAAAATAAAAATTAAATATTAATATAAAGTTTATTCAGTAAAATAAAAATAATGTAAAAATATAATAATTTCACTATACTATCCTTTTAAATACCCTGCATTTTTAAATTAAAATAAAAGTATATGTAATAAATTTTTATATTAAATTTTATTTTTAAGAATAAGGATATATAAAATATATATTAAAGATCTTAACATTTGAGAATAATGTATATATAGATTTTTTATAAGGATATTAAGTTAAAATATCAACTGATATAATATAATATATGTGACCAAAAGTTATATTAATTATGCTATATTAGATAATAAAAATAACAAAAATAAAAGAAATAAATTAAGCGAAAATTATGTAAAAAATCTAAAAAACACCAAAATTTTCTTTTATATTATTAATCATTTTATATTTGTAATCAATTATTATTTTATTTATTTATATTAGAGAATTTAGTATAAATAGTATAAATAGAATAATTTTAGGACTTGATTAGAGACAGACAATTTTAGTAGACAATTTTCTAAGATCTTTTTAATAACCATTAAAATTTAATTAGTTTTTATTACTAATAAGATAACTAATATCTTATGTTATTACATACAGTATCCTTCTAAAAATAATACTTTCCTGTGATTAATATCTGAATATTATTCACTATTCATATTTATTTAGTCATAAATAGTATCTAGATACTTTTCAAAGTTAAACATTATGAAAATTTATTAATACCCAAGTATAAATATAATGCATTCTTAAATTTGTAATTTTTACAAAATTTATAAAATATATGTAATATATTAATTATTATATGATATTTTTATTACTGTATAGTTCCGAAAATAAGCACCCTGTAACACGCTCCTTTTATAGTAATTTATTTATTTGTCACATAGAATTTATTATATTATTAGTCACGTATATACTGATAAATTCATATATATCACGTAATGCTTATTTTCGGGACTATACGGTAAGCTACATTTTCGTAGATATTCTTTTAACCACTTTTCTTTCTTCTTCTAAACACTTTTCTTTCTTCTTTACCTTCTTGTCACTGATTTACTATTGTCAATGTTAATATAATTCTCCAATAGCAATATTAATATGACCAGTAATAAGAAGTCCATTAAACGTCATATTTTGGATAGAGAGTCTTCTTCCAATAATGAACCACCAAAAAATAGCAATAAGAGCAATAAACGAAATAAGTCTGATGTTCTGAAAGAACAAAAGAATGATAGAAAACAATGGTAGATTTAGATCTAAATCAGTTTATTTTTAATATATTATTTTATTATTTTATTTCGATTAATAATATTTACATCTAGTGACTCTAGACCTAACGACCCCAAGTTTAGCAATTCCGATCCTGATGAGAAAAATCATTACCAACAGAAGCAACAGAAGCCAATCCTAATTGACGTGGATAAAAATGATGATCAAATCAGCATGTTTATTTATATTGTTATACATTTTTACAAAAAATATTAGCTTTATTGGTATAGAATGCATAAAGTACTACATACAACTTATATACTATACATTTACTATATATTGTTAATCATTCCGATTTGACATACCTTATTTGTAATAAAATTAACTTTCTTTTTTGAAATATAATAGATTCTTTACAAACTCAAGTAGACCAAATTAAAAGATTGCTAGAAACCTTATTAAAAAAGACAAAGGCAAACAAAAGGAGGTCTCAAAGAATTATCAAAAAAAAACAAGAAAAAGTAGCAAACCGAAAGAACCGATATGTTCGTTATTAAGAAAAAACAGCAAGCAAATATACTTCACCTCAAAATAAATCAAATAAAAGAAATATTGGATATGAGCAGGCTGGTTCTTCGAAAAATGTTAGATATAAGTAGCAGGCTGGTTCTTCGAAAAGATCACAATTATGATCACAAAAAGAATATTCAGAATCAAGCAATCAGTTTTCCTCTTTTTTACCTTTACCTTCGCCTTCGGTTTCTTCTAGTCCAATATATCTTTATTACGATGACATGGATAGGGAGTTACATAATGCTTTGAGTGTAACACATTTTCTTTTTTTATTTTTTTTTATTTGTGTGAATTGTTGCTAACCGATTTGTATCTAAATAGACTGAAATCTTTGGTATAATCGATAGATTTCCAGAAAACTAAAGATTGGATATCAATAGGACTTCTGAAAGTCAACAAAAGACCATTAATAATAATATAATACAATTATTCAAAAATCAATTAAGAGGAAATTTTCAGTTTCTGATGGTGTCATAAAGCATATGATTCACGAAAGACACTGTTATCAGAGAGAGGAACATTTCAAAGAAAACAAAGGACCAAATCGGAACGATACAGAAAAATGAAGGAAATATGCGAATGCGAGACGTAATGAAGTAAGTAAAAAATCGTGTTATTTATTTTCCACCTTTTTTAATCTTTTTATTATTTAGAAATGAGAACGCCGTATGAAAATGATTAACAAATTAATAAGGTTAGAAGATCGTTTGATTGGAAAAATTCATGATCATGAATTTCAACCGATTTGAACTGATAACTATTATCATAGTCCAGAAGAATCGGAAACCGACGAAGAAAATAATAAAAGAAAAATTATTGTCAAAGACATGCGATAGCGATCTTTTACCGTGATTTTATTTAATCAATTTGTTTTTTTTTACTAATCGGTATGTTATACTAATTTAAGTTTTTTTTAAAAAAAAATAGTTACGTGATTTTTTGAGTAATTATATTGATACTATAGTATTAAAAGATTTCAGAACCAGGAAGCGAATTTATAACAATGACGAATTTGCAACTGATGAAGATAAAGCTCCTATGAATGTCCCAAATTGGACTTGTAAAGGATATAATGGCTTACTAAGTCATTACTTTTGCAAAGATAATGAGAATAGAGATAAGAAAGATAATGATGAGAATGATGATGATAAGGATGATAAAGATGAGGGTAATAAGGATGATGATGATGATGATAATGATGATAATAAGGAGGATCAGGAGGGAAAGACGATAAAGATAGAGGCTGAAGAAGCAAAAGTCTTTTATTAGAAGAATATGATAGCAATACTACTGATACTGACTAATGGATATCATAATAATAAATTTAGTAATTTTATAAAAATTTATATATTATAATCTTGTATTATTTCACTATGTAATTAAAATAAATTGCAATAAATCGAAAAAATTCAAATTATACAAAATATACAAATGGTACCAATCAGAAGATTTATTATTGAATAAAATTAGCTTAAAAGTTATCAATCAGTATGTTGAAAATTAGATAAAATGTTATCAATCAGATGTTTTTCTATTGGCCTAAAAGATATCAATCAGTATACTGATTATACCAATAATAAATCAACCCTATTAGAACCCATTAGAATCTGAATGATCTTTTCTGACGCAAATTTCTGACGCCAATCAGGATACTTAATTGAATATTGGTAAAAAAAAATAGGAGACCAATAGGGTCAAATTTGGCAACCTTATTAATCTCCTATTTGAAATTATTTGACCTGTGCATTTTGGTAGCTATGTCAATACTAACTGTTATCTAGTTATATTATGTAAGAAAAAATTCAATTTAAAAAATTTCCTCAGAACTATACTTTTTCGAAAAGGGAAAATATCAGAGATGGCTCTTTATTAGATTAAAGAAGCGAAAAAAAATGATATAGTTTATGCTCCGTCATTAAGGCACTTCATAGACTGGCATAATATATTTTAAATATTTATAATAAAAATAAAGATAAGTTTAATCTTAAAAACTGAAGTACTATGCCTTTTGGTCTCTTTGGTGAATACATATCTGATTTGGAGGACTCTATAGATTCTAATTACTCATCTTGGTCTTGTCTTATAAAAAAAAAGATAGGTCTATCTACAGGAAAAGATACTTTTATAAGGATGGATATAGCAAATACTATAGGTCTCCGTCAGAAAAAAAATGTGCGCATCCTGCTATAATAGGCTGACTGGCTCTTGTATGAATCATGCTAAACCAGTTTATAAGAAAATCTGGCTAGAGAGTCGTAAAAAGAGTGAGTAAGATTTGTAACTTTGGCCGAAGGCACTAAAGCAAAGGAATTTGAATATCTATAATAAAAGTGAAAGTGAAGTTTTAAGATTATTAATATCAAAATTACCTCGTATGGGTCATTTTATCTGCCAATACATCAAGAAAGATAGTTCAATGTGTGGGAAAGGGTGCATAAGTGATTTAGGGTATTCCAAACATTTTAATGCCCTTTCTAGAACAATATATCCTATCTGTAATGAGCTAACATATTCTGATACTGAAATCTGTAGCACACATAAAAGAATTTATAAAAATGCCTGACGTGAAGGTAAAAAAGTTAAAATGAAATCAGACATGATCGAGACACCTAGCTGAATAATAATCTGGCCAAAGTATTATTTTTCCTATTCTATAGAGTCAAAGAGTTCCTGAATATCATTATCTGTTTTCAGCCTGTATGGTGGAAGCTCTGGAGCGCCTTTATCTCTAAAACCAGTACCATTATATAGCCGGTGATTAATTTAATATGAATATTGTCAAACTTGTTGTCCTTTAGGTCCTATTCTTTTTTTATCACTTTTAACAGTATATCTGCACCAATTACCAGCAATTATATTAATTGCTTTTATAGCTGATTTAAGATCTGGTATTTCTTTTGTACGAGATTTAAATCCAAAGAGCAATAAGGATTGATTTCAGATTTTCATAAATCTTTCACATGATTGAGCAAACGCTTCTGAAATAATATTACCTGAAAGAGTACATATATCATCAATGCCAGTAAAGCCTAGTATTTGAAAAAGTTCCTGTATCGCCTTCTACTGTTTAAACAAATATGCCTTTTGTAAATCAATTGAAGATGGATCTGAGGAATTATGCGATTCCTCCCACTGTATAGTTTCTTTAGTTTTTAACCCTTCTAAAACTTTTATTGCATCTGAACCTTATCTTCAGAAATATGCCAGTCTTCTAAAGTGTTGTAAAGGTTCAGGATTATTAAATTTTTTTACAAAACTGATATTGCATAGATTAATCCATTTGGCATCATCCATGTCCCAGTCCTGATTATCATCCTTACCTCTAATATCTCCTGAAGCGTATATTCTTCATAAATAGTGTCATTGTAATATCATATTATCAGTAAATGAGCGGGTAGGAAATTGTTTAAGAACTTCAGCATCATCTGGAGTGATATCAGGTGCGTTGACTATTAATTCTACATTGGAGCCTTTGATATTTTCTTCAACCGCCTTAATAATGTTAGAAACTATTTTCCTATCGGCTATAGTACCTTCTGTAGAAATAATTTTAAGTGAAGCTTCCGTACTAAAAAAAAGACCGCAAAGAATTTCGGAAAAGTACTTTGCTGATAAGTGTCTTTGGTATTCAGCCTCAATATATGTTTCGACTGCTGGAAATACATCAAGAGCATAACAATCAGCAATTTTATCGCATTCCCGATGCCTTTTTATTGCTGTTGGTAAATTAATAGGTCTTAAAGCAGAAAGTTCAGCATGAATAAGACTACGATTTGGCTCTTAAAATATTTCAGAGGACTTCTGACTATTATATAAAGAAATTATGCATTGTGGACAATCCCAAATTCGATAAAGCATCTGTGCAAAAGTTTTGACATGTACTCCTGTTTTAATATTGCTAATTCCTATAATAGCGTCAAAATGATTAGGAATTTTAAAGGAGATGCCAGCTTCTACAGTACTTGTGTAAATCACGCAGTTAAAAGAACTCCAGGTAGCATTAATATTAGTGAAATCCTCTTGTCATTGCATTCCATCCATTTGGCCAAAATAAACACGAGTTAAAATAGGTGAACCATTCAGTTTTTGCAATGCAGAAGCTTGGTTTGCTAAAGCTCGAGCTTTTTTACATGATGTTATTGCAAAAGCAACACGCTTGCCTTCTCAGAGCATCTTAAGACCTCTTCTCATAGCCTCTAAACCTTTGTCCAGATCATAAAGAATCTTAACAGTTTCGCCTATATGTGGTTGATATTTATTATCGAAAATTCATATATCATTACCTCGATATTGTTTTAAGAAAGCTATAGTGAAGTCATTCGCAAAAGCATCCATAGCCACAACATGAA
>CAJVPQ010001121.1:0-20260 GCA_910591825.1 Funneliformis caledonium
TTTGATGCTTATATTAATATTAATAAATCAATCAATGATCGAGCAATTAAAATTCGATTTTTAGTTTATTCTTTGATTGAACAATGCAATTGATTAAGAAATTGATCACACGTGATCAATCAAATAAATCAATTTTTAATTGATCAAGTGAGTAAGAGATCGATAAAATCATCGATTATGATTTTTTTTATCAATTAAATGCCCTACCTTCACTGCCATCTATTGCCTACACCTTACTACTCACTCAATTAATTAAATACAAAACCCAAATAAATTAAAACATTAAAAAAAATATATATTAAAAAAAAATATTAAAAAAAAATTCTTACTCACAGTCGAAGTTGTTAAAGTTTACTTTCTTCAATTTAGTTTTAAAGAAAAAAGCTTTATAAAGGCAAAAAAAAGATTATCAATTTAAATTTAATAATCAATTTAGGATCTGAATTTGATAGATTTGATCTGAATCTAATCTAAATCTATGTGAAACACTATAATTTACACAAAAAAATAATAAAAATATAAAGAAATAAAATCTATTTAACCTATTTTTTTTATAATAACATTATTAACTTTAAATTATATTTTAATTTTTTGATTAATTTATCTAATAAATGTATTATTAAATTGGTAATTTGTTCTTTATAAAGTTAAGTAATATTATATAATTTTAATAGTAAAAATAAGCTAGTTTAAAATAATTTATGAATAATAATAATAATAATAATAATACTTGGTAATATATTATAGTATTAACTTATAAAACTTATTTTATATTAATTTTTAAATATTAATTTCTTTTATTATAATATTAAATAAAGATATCTTAATATACTGATATTTTTAAATAAAACAAATTATTATTATATTCAGCTTTAATTATAATACTAAAAAAATTTTTTTCGCTAATTATTAAATATAATGTAAATAAAATAATAAAAATAATAATAAAGAAATAAATATATTATAATAATATTTTCTTTCTTTATTTAAAACTAAAATTATTAATAACTAGTAATTTTTATAAGAACAAAAATAACTTATTTATAAATATTATCAAATATTTAATATATGATTTTAGAATTTAATCTGTAAATATATTTTAATAAAATTTTAATATTTATAATATATTTTTAATATTATATAAATATTTTTAAGTAATAAATATAATATGAAATTTGAAAAGATAAATGTATTTAAGAGAAAAAAGATTTTTAAGAAGATAAAATATTATATTTGATATTAAGTTTAATTATTATTTTTTTTACGTACTAAATTTTTTCTTCTTAAAGAAAAGGATTAAAGTTTTAATTAAAGCAAATAGTAAATATAAACTTTTTTTAAAAATTTTTAATATTTTGATAAATTTATATTTAGTAATAACTTTATTTTTTTAGCAGAAGTAGCAGAAAATATTAAACCAGCTTCTTTAAATTATAAATATATACATTTTTTAAAATTTTAAAATTTTGATAAATTTATACTTGCTAATATTTTATTTATCTTTAATAATATATTTTGATGAATTAATTATTTATTCACCTTTTATTTTATTTTATTTTATTTTAATTTTTTATTTTAATTTTTTTTATTTTTTATTTTTGCTTTTTTATTTTTTGCTATATTTTAAACATTTTTAAATTAGCTTTTTATTTTTTTTTTATATTTTAAAAAATGAGATTCTAAATACTTTAAATTCACATTTATTTTAAGTAGCAAAATTTAGCTTATATCAAATATCAGCTAAAAACTCAAATTTTATTTGGCTATTAAGGTACTGATATCTCTATTATGTAGTATGAATACTATTTATAATTAGTCTGAAATGAAGTAAAAGACTATATTTATTTACATAAAGTGTCTTAATAACTTTGCAATATTTTTTTAATTAAGATCATTCTGGACTTAATAACAGTTCCGTTCCCTAGTAATAGTAGCAAATAAGTACCAATTTTATAAATTACAACAAATCTATTAATTTTTTATTTTAATAAAACTTTTTAAATAATAATATAAATCAATTGCAAAAAATACTAATTTGTTAAAATTATATAATTTATTGTAAAACCTTATAATTTACAATATAATAAAATATAATTTTTTTTTTTATTTTTATGTTAAAAAATAATTCCTTATAAAATATAAGGAAATGTGATACAGAATTTCAAAAAATATAATATAATGAAAAAACGTATGCAAATTTTTTATCTAACATTTGTATTCCTGCAATTTGTTTTTATATTGGTGTTATATTAGATAAATCTAAAATGGATAGTTTTTTTATCAAATCACAATAATGTGAAAAATGGCGAAAGTGTCATTATGACCATTTTCATCTACTTAAAATGGAAAAACATCTGTCCAAATCCAGTATCGATGAAGGGAAAGAAAGTAGCATAATTAATATTAAAAGGTTGTAAATATTGAATATTTCTTTGCATTTGAACATTCTGAAATTTTTTATTTGCTATATCAATGGTTAACTTGCATAAGACCACATGATGTCATAGGATATAAAGATTGGAGATAATATATTTTATTTATTTATAATTTAAATACTAAAAATACATAATGGATTTATTCATAATTAAATGAAATTTGATATTTATCATGAGTTTTTTGATTTACGGCTGTAGCTAAAATTACCACGCCGCCAAAAGTTAAAGTAAATACTATGGTTACGTCTTCAGCATTTTCATTTTCGGGCAATTTCATCACCAATTCACTAAGTAAGGTCACACCAACATCATTGCAATATTTTACGTTCGTTTCTTTTGTAATGTATATTTTAAAACTTATCTCTCGTTGTAATAATGAAAAAGGTTGAAATTTTCTAATTATCTTGTCATTTATAGCTACTTTTTTATCACGTTTTGCAAGTGTTTCGAAGGCTACAACATATCCATTTGGCGAATACGGATCTGTTGGTTGCCATTTTCGTACTACATCAGTGCCTAACAAAAAAAAAAAAAGTAAACGGAAGTTGGAACCATCAAATATATTAAGTAAGCTTTATCAAAATACCATATGTTCGCGATAATTTACGAGTTGCCACTGTACTTTCATCAAGTCCGTATAAGACAGCTAATCATTAAAAGTCAAGAAGTCACGTATATTTTTAATAATATAAAAAAAAAAAAAAAAAAAATGCTAACCTCCTTTTAAGACTGATGCAATAGGAAGTGTTGGAATCGAAATGCTTGGAATTACTCCAAGAAACTCATTTTTAATCCTACTTTGTAAATATGGAGATTGGCTGAATCCTCCAACTAGGAACATAGCCGAACAATTTTTTTCAATTTGATTCAATTGTCCTCTAATCAAGTGAATAATTTTTTCTATAACTGGATCAAACATCTCTTTAATCTCTTCAAAACCAATTTCGATATACCATTTATTTTCTTCTAACTTTTTTCTTTTTTCTCCTACTATATATTGCTTGATGACACGTAAATCCTCCAAATCGAAACCGTAAGGTTCAAATACAGTTTCTTCTCCTGTAAATATAAACTTTGCAGCTCTAAATTCTTGTACCATATATTGTAATATACCATAATGATATTTTTTCATTTGATCAATTGCGTGTGTTCCTGTTATGTTACCAATAAAACTAAGGAATGCTTCATCTACGAAGCTTGATCCGCAAAAATCTCCTTCACGTACCGTTTCTTCTCCCAATTTGTTGTCTTCCAATAGTTCACGAGTTGTTATATCCACTGTGCCACCGCCGCAGTCAACAACCATAAACAAATCTACGAGCAATCAAATTACAATACATAAAAAAAAAAAAATTGTTTTATTAATAATTATAAAATTACTAACCTCCTGGCACTAAATTATGTTCTTCTTTTACTATCGAATTCAAACAATGGATTGCTGCGGCTTCGGCTATTTAATAAAAATAATTACTTTTTAACATAAATTTAATTTTAGGAGAAGAAATACAACAATAAACTTTTTACATACGTTCAGTCGTAAATTGGAGATTATTACTAAATTTCTCCTTCATCAAACCTGCATTAAAGGCGCATTCGCGTACTATTGAAATTTCATTATCAACAAATTCCGCCGGAACCTTTTATTTTATTTAAATAATAAATAAATAATTAGTCCTTCATTTGTTTTTTTTTTAAAGCATTGTGAAGTAAATCTTTACCGTAAGGATAATCGACACTTGACTGTGAAAGTTCAAATTTTGCCAATGTGTTTGCAAGGATTTTTTAGCGGATTTCCATAACTCTCTCATATAATCTGTTATGACTTTTCTATAATCCAAATGATCAGGTAAAGATAGGTTTCCTTTAAAAGATTTTGATAAATGTAACTTAAACAATTCAACAGGTTTTGTTGACGATGGCTTTTCTTTTTCTTTTCCTTTTGATTTTTCGGAGTTTATTTTATCTCTTTTTGATGGTTTTCGAGCCAATGCAGGATAACCCCACGAATCGACAGTAGTATAGGTTTCATCTGTATACTTTATAACGGTTGGGGTTTTAAGGCGACCTACATATCCTTCCCATTTGTCTTCAACACTCATTCCTGTAGGATTTTCAACGTGTGCATACGCGTATCCCTTTGTTTATTTAATTGATGAACTAATAATGTTAAATATTTCCTCGCTTAAAATTCATTGACCAAAATTCTTACCGAATAGGTCGTCCCAAAGTCTTTGGTAATAAACGTTGGCGAAAGAAAGTATTTTTTTTTGATTGATTAGTCGATTGAGTTAACGTTATCAAAGCTTTTAATATGGTTCCAAAACGTTACCGATGGCGAGAACAACTCGAATATCTTTCTCCACTTCCAACATACTTTATTTCGCAATTGCAACTTTAAGTTAGGTTTATTAATAAATAAATAAAGTAAATTCCTTATCTATGATATCAATTATAAATAAGGTTCAAAAGGATCAGAAATCCCGAACACAAAGAAATTCTGTAAATTAACGTCATATAGTCCATTTACAATCTTTAATGGTCTTTAAGATAGAGTCATATGTACATATTTGTTTATATGGCTTATCAAAAGTTGATTGTTTCCATTTTCCATTTCTTTAAAATTGATCTGCGCTTAAATATTCTCACAAATTGTTTTCAATGAAATTCAAAAGCGGAATGTGACAAGTTAGAAATAATGTGATTTAAAATCTTCTGTGAGATATTATTATATAAATACGATAAATGGTTGTTATAATCCATTAAGTAAACTGTAATGTCGTGGAAAAACGATATTCGCGTTGTGGTTGGCATAGGTAATAAATAAAATTTGTTATTTAAAAAAAAAAAAAATTGAGTACGTTTTTTGACATTGTGAAAATCAATTTTTTTTCTCTCCCAATTTATAGATTTCGGAACTACTTATTCGGTAATCATAATTATCAAAAGATGCGTTTGCGCTATATTCTAATTCGAATTGTTTTAATGGAACAAACATATATATATATTTTTTATTTTATCGACAGGGTTTTGCTTATAGTCATCTTTTAGATGAAAATGAAAATGTCCATATAAACGATCAATGGCATGGGATAATGGGGAAATTCAAAACTAACACGACACTTCAATATGACGATGAATTGAAAAACGTTGTATTATGGGGTAATCCAGCCTTATGTAAAAAGCCGAATAGGAAGAAGAATAATAATGAAAAGAAACCTGTGGAACTGTTTAAATTGCATTTAGGCAATTGTTTAAACAAACCGGAATTAACCGTACCTTACAAAAAGGCGATTACCGATTACCTTGATGAATTGGGAAAGGTAAATAAATAAATGATATGATAACGTTCCAAACTCGATTTTCCTATAATTAATGATTTTGAATTTTTATTTGTTACATCAATAAAGTTGATCGAAGAAACTGTTACGAAAAAATGGACCTCCATTGATTTCATGAAAAATGTTCTTTTGGTTGTTACCGTACCAGCCGAATATTCAGAAAATGATAAGCTTACGATGAGAGAATGTATATTTAACGCAGGATTGATTGAAAATTTATCTTCGGAAAAGTTACAATTTACAACTGAACGTAAGTTTGTTTAACTTTGTGAAGTTTCACCATGATGAAGTTGTTAATTGAGAGATTGATTTCTTTCTTTAGCTGAAGCCGCAGCAATCTATTGTATGAATAATTGTTTAA
This sequence comes from Funneliformis caledonium, assembly GCA_910591825.1. NCBI lineage: Eukaryota > Fungi > Glomeromycota > Glomeromycetes > Glomerales > Glomeraceae > Funneliformis > Funneliformis caledonium. The sequence continues at coordinate 6,135 of CAJVPQ010001121.1, forward strand.
TGGAACACAACCTTACAGCTCCAGGAAGTAAGTTTATACGAGTATCATCAATGATAATTACATTTTGATTATTTGATTATTAAATCAACGATGAAAATGTTATTCTAGCAATTTTCATGATTGCCGACTGTGGCGGTGGCACGGTGGATCTAACAACTCGTAAATTATTGGGAGAGAACCAATTGGGAGAAGTCACTGAGCGAGCAGGAGACTTTTGCGGAAGCACATTTATTGATAAAGAATTCGTTAATCTACTTAAAAGAGAAGTTGGAAGTTCAGCCGTAACATTGTTCGAAAAGAATCATTACGGTCAAATGCAATATTTGATTCAAGATTTTTGTCGACGGGCAAAGTTACTATTCTCTGATGATAATCCGGATTTCATTTATGAATTGGATCTTGAGGAACTGGCTCCTTCATTGAAACAATATGTTACTGGTAAAGAGAAGAACAGTTTGGAAAAAATTAATTGGTTTATTGAAATTGATTTTGAAAGCATGAAATCCATGTTTGATCCTATCGTTAACAGGATCGTCGAAATGATTGACACACAATTAAATAATTCATCAGGAAAGTGTTCGGCAATCTTCCTAGTTGGAGGTTTTAGCCAATCAAATTATTTACAAAAAGCAATCAAGGACAAATTTAGCCATAAGGTAGAAAATATCTCGGTTCCGACACAACCTATTGCGGCGGTTGTATATGGCGCAGCATTGTATGGAAGAAGTTTAAACGAAGTGGAAGACTTGACGGATCTGAGTAATTCAAAACGTATCATCGTGACTCGCGTATTGAATCGTACGTTCGGAGTCTTGGTATCTCCTAAATGGAATCTCGGAGATCCTCCAGAGCGAATTACCATTGGTGGAAGGATTGATAAATTTTGCCTTCTCGCGAAACGTGGGACTGAAGTTACAATTAATGAAAAGTTCACGGAAACAATGGTTCCTGTTTTTTCATTTCAAACGAATATTTGTTTTGAAATTTACTACACAACAAAAAGTGAAGCCGTTTATTGTGATGAGCCTGGCATGAAATTGCTTGGGAAATTGCTTATTGAACTTCCCGACGTAGAATTAGGAACATATAGACCCGTTACGTTTAACTTATCATTTGGTGCAATAGAAGTTAAAGCTAGTGCTTACAACAAAACAAATGGTCAAAATTACGAATCCGTATTCCAATTAAATGAAAGATTTTCTGATCCTCTCGATGATAACGAATAGTCATTTTTTAAAACAATATCACGTTTGATTTATTTTTATTCATTATATTGTATATTATAAATTTTTTTTTTTTGTTTTTTTGAAAAAAGATATATAAAAATAATTTATTTTTATTATTTAAATAAAGAAACATTTAATAAAATTTCTTTTAAACATCTTCATTATTGCATTCCAAACATTTTTAAAGTTTTCGTCATCATAGATTTGTTTCTTGTAAATACCTGAGCATGAGTATAAATTACACGTTTCTCCAAATTATTCAAATCTCGACCAATCATCGGAAAAGTACAAACTTCCACTTCTAGATGCTCAATATCTTCGCTGTCCCAGATTCCCTCCATAACGTTTGGATCTATGTCGGAACCCACGGGTACCCATTCAATTTGAGCAACAGGCTCTTGAATTTGTAACCGAAACCAAATTAATCTAATAACTTCTCGGATGAGTTTCGGCGCCAAATTCTCGATGGTTTTTTTCTTTGCCGGATCTTTAATTATACGATACTTATTCATTTCTTCATTTAAAATATCTTTATAATCACTAATGAAATCGTGCTCTCGCGGAACGTCATTCCCAATTAAAACGTCCGAAAATCCTCGATTACTAAGAGCGATATTAACTTCTTGTCGTATTTTTATTGAGGTTGTTTGGGTTACCGAGTCTTTTTCATTTCGAGTTTTAGAGAATTCAACTAATCTTTCTTCCAACGTTTTTGCCTTGGACATGATATCTGCTTCAAGATGTAATGCCGATGAAGAATTGCTAAAATTCTTAAAAAAGATTTTCACATTCTCCATTATTTTCATTAAAGTATGGAACTGCAATACCGCTTTAATTAACGAATAATCGATTTGTTTTGTGGGTTTGATATTATGCTCTCTCAAAAGCTTGTTAATCTCGCAAGTATCGATTTCTATTTTACCTTTTAATGATGTGACGTAAGTTTTCAACATGTCCCGTAATGATAAAATATCATTTACAAGTTGAACCGAGTGGTTTTTATCATCATCATTCATCCGAAAAGTTGTCACATTACCAAGTGCGGCTTGATATTTAGACGCTTCCGTTTTAAGTTTACTATTTTTCTCTAAAAGTTCTCTCTTTTCTTTTTCTTTGTTGTCCAATACATTCTTAAGATCTTTTATCTCCTTGTTAGTTTCATCAAATTTTTGCTGAAGTTCATGAATTTTGGAATCTTTTTGCGACAACTTATTCAATACGTCTTCATATTTCACTTCATTTTGAATTACAAATCTTTCTAAATCTAGTTTATGATTTTCGGTAATTTTTCTGATCGTTACTTCGAGCAAAGATTTTTCCTTATGCAACTCTTCGAGTTGTTCTTTGGATTGTTCACATTTTTTGGAAATATTTTCAAACTTTTCTTGAAGTTTAGATTTTCCATTGGAACATTCCTCATGTTCGCTACGAAGTTTTGTCAAAGTATCTTCGGATTGTCTATGTTTTTCGGAAATTCCTGCGAGCGTTTCTTTGAGGTAAGATTTTTCTTTACGCAACTCTTCGAGTCCTAATTTGGATCGTTCATATGTTTCGGAAATTTCTGCGAGCGTTTCTTCGAGTTTAGATTTTTCTTTACGCAACTCTTCGAGTCCTAATTTGGATCGTTCGTATGTTTCGGAAATTTCTTTGAGTTTTTCTTTGAGCGCAGAATTTTCATTGGAACATTCATCAAGTTCGCTACGAAGTCTTGTTTCGGATTGTCTATGTTTTTCGGAAATTTCTCTGACCGTTTTTTCGTGCAAAGATTTTTCTTTACGCAACTCTTCGAGTTCTTCTTTGGATTGTTCACATTTTTTGGAAAGTTTTTCGAACTTTTCTTGAAGTTCGGATTTTCCATTGGAACATTCCTCAAGTTTGCTACGAAGTTTTGTCAAAGTATCTTCGGATTGTCTATGTTTTTCGGAAATTCCTGCGAGCGTTTCTTCGAGGTTAGATTTTTCTTTACGCAACTCTTCGAGTCCTAATTTGGATCGTTCGTATGTTTCGGAAATTTCTTTGAGCGCAGAATTTTCATTGGAACATTCCTCAAGTTCGCGAAGCCTTGTTTCGGATTGTCTAAGTTTTTCGGAAATTTCTCTGACCGTTTTTTCGTGCAAAGATTTTTCTTTACGCAATTCTTCGAGTCCTACTTTGTATTGTTCATATTTTTCGGAATTTTCTCTGAACTTCTCTTCGAGTTTAGAATTTTCTTGTTGCAGCATTGAATTCTTTTTGAAATATTCATTACGAAGTCTTGTCAAATTATCTTCGGATTGTTTATATTTTTTGGAATTTTCCCTGAGCTTAGCTTGGAGTTTAAAATTTTCTTTTTGCAGCGAAATTTTTTTATTTGACAAACTACTTTTGAATTTTTGAAGTTTAGAACTTTCTTTTTGTAGGATTGAATTATTTTTTTCAAGTTCAGAAATTTCATTTTGTATCTTTGAACTCTTTTTGGAATCATTGTTATATTTTTCACAAAGTTGTTGATATTGTTTGGAAATTTCTTCGAGCTTTTTTTCAAGGTTATAATTCTCTATTTGCAGCAGCAAATTCTTAGTGGATTCCGTGTTTTGTGTACGAAATGGTTTGAAAATTTTATTTAATAAAGAATTTTTTTTAGGAATTTCTTCAAGTTTGCTCTCAACAAGTTTTTCAAGTTGTTTAAATTTTTGTTCCAGTTCATAATTTTTAGTATGAATCTCAAGATAATTCTTAAGATATTGGTCACGCTCACTTTTTAGTTCATTCTGTTCATCGATTCTATCTTTTGAATTACTACCAAGGGAATCTTCAAACATATTTGTTCGAGTTACATTCAAACTTCGTAATCGGTGTAATTTTTTCTTTTGGGGAAGTTTCAAGATTTTCCGCCAACATAAAAAAAAATTAAAATAAAATAAAATAATAAAAAGTGTGATATACAAGTGATAAAGCAAAAATTTTTATCACCTCTCACGGATTTTTGTAATACACTATAAAGCATATCCGAAATTGTGAATCAATAGTACCCATAATCCGATAATAAAACCACGTCCCAACCTTTTCTAAATCATTGACGCACCTCAAACCGTTAGGCGTAAGGACGATATGCGTACAAATTTCTATTGGACAATTAGTATTACTGAAATTCAAACGATGAATTTTCGAACATGATATTTTTTTTAAAAGTTCCGAGTTCTCATCGGAAGATTCGTCAAGTTCGTCACGAAGTCTTTACCAAATTTTTCTTTGGATGGTTTATATTTTTTGGAAATTTCTTCGAGTTTAGAGAGGTGTACGAGATGGGTCTTGAGACAGCAATGAATTTTCAATTGTTTAACTTCTCAGAAATTTTTATTTTTTTTTCGGAAATCTTTGATACTTTAGTTTTGATAGATTAAATTTATCGACAAAGTAACCTTTGGTAAATCGTCTTGCGTCATCATAACGCAGAAATAACGGTTATTAACTGCAGACACAGAGTGAAGTGTGAAGAATGTCACAGGTTAATATTTAGAACAACTGTGATACAGAGGAGATTCTTCTGAAAAGTAAGAATTACAGTATAAGCTAATAAATTTGGTATGACGATCATAAAAGATATTTGAGCAACTTCAAAATCTTTGAAGAGCTTTTATGATAAAAGTCCAAGGAAATTGAAACTTTACAAATGTTCTAAAACAATGTCTTGTCTTAGATGAAAAAGAGAATTCGAAAAACAAATTGAAGAAAAATTTAATTTTCACTAAAAGAATTCAAACAAAACAAGATGAAAAATTTTGAGTTATTCATAGATACGAAGAAAATAACCTTGAAAATTTGAAGCAAAAGTATACCAGTTTATTCTAAATAAAATTCCTTTTAAGATAAAAAAAAAAAAGAATTAGAAAAACAACTTGGGGAACAAGTAAAGAGCTTCAAGAAATGAACATTTTAAGGCAAAAAGAAGAATTTGAAAGCATAATAAAAAATTAAATGTCTTTGAGAAACTAATACCTTTATTTCTGATATTTATATCGTGGTTGATTAAACTTTGGAATAACCTACTCTGGAGTTATGTTGCTAATAAAGTTATTTTCTACAAATGATAAGAAGCGGGACAAATAAGAACCAACAAAATTCTTCAATATAATATAAATATAATAAAGTATTGTCAGTTTAGCTAAAGCTAAATCGTCAAGAAAAGAATTATAAGACTATTTAAAACCTAAATTTCCAGTTAAGCAATCACAGAAAGAGATAGGGAATATGGATAAATCAAATTTCAGGATCTTTTTTCTTTTTGGATTTTTTTTTTAATAGTTAATAAATAAATGCACATTATGTTGAACTTTACGAGAAAATCTCAGAAGTCATGTCATAAATATATTAATAGAAGATCATGTGATAAATATCGTCGAAAGAATGAACTTAATAGACAAAAAGATCGATTTATCAAAGGAACCTTAATAGTGTTCATCTTTTTATTAAATTCTATAATTTTTTTTTTTATTAATAAATTTAAAGATTATAAATAATATACATTATTTAATAATAAAAATAATAAAAGTATTTATTATAAGCAACAAAAAAAAAGTCTAAATCTCTCATTTTGATTTAGTTCAAATATTCTTTATATATGATGACTTTTTAGATTTTGGAAAGATTCTAGCGGATGTATAAACATATTTTGACTTATCATCGAATTCTTGTGATATTGTTAGAAAGTAACAAATATCTACAACCAAATCATCAATTTCATCATCCTACTTTCCTTCCATATAACTAGGATCTATTTTAGCATCAGGATTAATCTAAACAAATTCAGCAACTAGTTCCTGAGTTTTAGTTCTAAACCAAAATAAACTGATTACTTTTTGAATAATGCCAGCAGCCATTTCTTCAATTTCTTATTTCTTTTTAGGATCTTTAATTATATGATATTTTCCAATTTCTAAATTTAAAGTAGATTGATTATACTCAATAAATTTGTGAATTATAGTTTTATTACTATTGGTAATCATATTATTAAATCCTCTGTTATCAAGAGTTTCAAAAATTTGTTGACATAATTTAATAGATATTTGAGTTGCATCATCAGCTCCAATACGTTTTTGTATGAAATTTTCTATTAAATTTATCAATTTATTAGCTTTTGCGAATAAGGTAGTCTCGATACTATACAATTTTCCTTGGTGAAAGTTTTGATTATCAAAATATTTTTGCGTATATACAATAATTCTTTCAATGACATAACGTTATAATACTGCTTTAATTAAGGATTTTTGTCCTTTCATAATAACCATTTAACTTCCATATTTTATCAAAGGTTTTGCATTCCTTCAATATTAATTTCTACATTACGCTTACAATTAGTGATGGTAAGTGACCTAAGATGACCTAAATGACTTCGATAACTGGTCACTAATCATTGAGTCATTTTAAAAACTAAATATCCTGTGATTTAAGTCATTTAATAATAATATAATAAAAAAAAAAAATCAATAGTAAATTTATTTGTTATAGCAATTTTATTATGAGTATTGACTTTATTATTTATATTTTATATCAAAATTATTTAATAATTTGTTAAAGAACTAAGATAAATTAGAGCTTCTAACGAATCATTGAATAGATTCAATAAATTCCATTTTGCTAATGGATCATCTGCTGGATAAGTAATATGACCACCCAATTCAAACTCAAGTGATTCTTCATTAATATCTTCACCACTATTTAAATGATTTTTAACATCCAACATTTTAATCCAATTTTCTACTATTTATAACCAATTATCTATATTAAAAATCTCATTGATGTTATTATTATTATCATCTCTTTCAATGAACATTGATGTATTCCTTTCTTTATCTTCATTATTACTTATATTAATTGAAAAAGAATCTTATTCTTCTTCATCATTATGTGGTTGTATTGGAGTAGCAATATGAACTCATTTACATTATTGTTCAAATCGTTCAATTTCTTCTCTTTTTCGTTTCTTTAATATATCACTTCGCAATTGACTCATTGCCAGTACTTTTTCATGCTTAAAAATATAAATAATTAAAAATTAAAACATATTAAAATAAAAAAATAATATATAATTCAATATAATAAATATTAATACTTATATTAAGGCGATTTTGACATTTAGTATGTAAAAATCTAATACTTGACTAAAGGCGTTCAACTGAAGCTGAATTAACACATATGCTAAATAAATGTAAAGCCAATCGAGAAAGTTCTGGTGTTAAACCTTTTGCTGATTCTCAAAAATCAATAATATTTTCATTAAATTGATTATATGTATTATAATCAAAAGGAAATATTTCTCTTAGATAAGATAAATATTTACGCAAAATACTTTTTAGTAATTCATTAAACCATGCTTGATAATAATAACCTAACCATTACCTAAAATGTGTATAAGAAAAATTTAAAATATTAGAAGAAAATTTTGAAAGCTGATATTTTAGATGTAAAACAAATGATAATAAAAGAAGTGGTTGTTCCCATTGAGCTCATCGAGTTTTTAATCATACTATCATTTGATTAAAAAAGATTCATTATTATAATTTACAAAAATATTAATAATCCAACCAAAACAATAAACAATTTCATGTAAACGTGCAATATCCTTTTGTAATTTGTTTAATATTCCACATAATGGTAATAATAAATTTTGTAATTTATAAAGTTGTGACCAAAAATCAGGATCATTTACTATTGCTATAATATCTGGTGGAAGTACTTTATTATTATTTCCTAATAAAGAACGTTGTCGCAAGAGTCCACTTCTTGAAATACTAGCTGATCTAACTTTTTCTGAAGAAAACTTTGTAACTAATGTTTAAGTTAAATAAAATAAAACAAATTAGATTTAAATAATTTTTTTAAACTTTAAATTTAAAAAATAATAATTACTTTAAGTGTAGCTTCCATTTTTAATACAGAATTAAAACAAAAATAAAAATTATTTCAATGAGTTTCACCTGAAGTAATAAGAGAAATAGTTTAGTTGTAACATGATTTCTGCTCCTTTCTTAACATACCAGTAAAATATGATGATGAATAAAAATAGCTGACAATGTGTACAGCATTTTTTAATGTTATTTTATAAGATTTGGATTCTTTAAAAATATCTCTAACAATTAGATTCATTTGGTGAGCCATACAGGGTATAAAAATTTTATTAGGATATTCTACCCTTAGTTATTGTCTATTAAATTATAATTATAATTATAATTAATATTCAATTATTTTAAATTAAATAAATATATTAATATATGATACTTACCTTACAGCAGCATATTCACTAGCAGAATCTGATACATAACAATTAATTTGAATGCCTTTTTGTTCAGCATTATCTATTATATTTTGAATAAGAAGTTTTACATCTTCAGTTCTTAATCATTGATCACTAATATCATGTGCTTTCTAAATTAAAGTTTCACTTTGAAAAGTAATAAAAATAACTCTAAAAAGGTGCTCCTGTTTAATGTTAGTCCAACCATCAAAAGCTGCTGTTATCCCAATTTTATCATTAGATGTAACTTGTAAAATTGACTTTATTAATTTATTTAGAGAATGTGGAAGTATTCTATCACATATTGCTCGCTGTCCAGAAAATTTTAATGCAGGTGCAATAAAATTGAAAACATCTTGTGTTTCCTTATTCTCCATAAATGTAAAAGGAAGGTTATTTGAAACTATCATAAGTAATACCAAATTTTCAAAATGTTGGTTATCTTGTGTTAATAATGGATGTGATACATAATTGGTAAGAGTCATTTGTTTAATGGCAGTTGTAAAAGGATTGGTATTTGTAGTTTTAGGAGTAGTAATAGAATTATCATCAATTTTGGAATCAAAAGTTTCTTTAATAATATCTTTTTGTTGAGAAGGTTTTTTTTCATCCTCTGGTATATAGCGTGAAAGAATTTTTTTTCTTTCATCATCATTATACTCCTTCTCAAAATTTGAACATTTTTTTAAGTGTGCTTGACACAATTTTGCTTTGTTAGAAACAAAACAATTAGGTTTTGTAATTGCAACAGGTAATGTATACTTTCGTATACATGAAAAACAAACAGCCTTTTTGTTCACTTTTGGATTATCTGATGTAGTTAAAAAAAAAAACTCTCGAAAATTATGTTCTTTACCCATTTATTCACTTAAAATAAACCTAGTCCAAAAAAAATTTAGCTCAAAAGTAAAGCTCAAAGAAAAAGATCAGATTTCCGATAAAAAAATTTTTTTTTATTTGTTAATAAAATATGTAGATTATATTGTAATTATCTGGATGTCAGATTGTAACAACCGTGATCATAATTTCCAAAGTAAAATTGTATCACGCAGTTAATTTCAGCTAAAATTATAATCCAAAATGACCAAATGATCTCAAATTATTTCAAATGATCAAATGACCTAGGTCATTGAGTCATGAGTCATTTGAAATGATCCAAATTCTAAAGACATGAAATGATCAGTCATTTCAGCGTAACTTAGGTCATTTGAAAATTAGTCAAATAACCTGATCATTTGCCATCACTGCTTACAATTGATATAATCTTCTAAAGAATCTTGTAAATTTAAAATACCATTTTTAAGTGTAACTGAATTATATTCATAATCTGATAATCGTAAATTAATCGCAGTCCCAAGAGCAGTTTGATATTTTGAAGCTTCACCTATTAATTTGATATTTTTTTGTTCTAGATCTTTAATTTCCTTATTTTTTTCTTTTAAATATTTTTCTAATAATTTAATTATTTCAACGTTATTTTGAAGTATTTGATTTAAATTACCAAGTTGTTTTTTGAATACTTCTTTTTTAACATTATTTTCCTTATTTGTTTTTGAAGATTGCTGAGTTCTTTTTGTTTTGAATTACAATACACATTTAGTTCATTTCGTTCATTAAGTTTCTTTTCAAATAATTCATGAAAATTTTGAATCTGTTCATTTTGTTGTTTCAATAAGTTATCTTTTTTAGCCAAGGCTTTAATAGCAGATTGATACTTCAAGGCTTTATCTTTTGATTCAATATGTTCTTGATTTAAATGATTAATATAGTTATTATGTTCTTTTAAATTTTCTTCAAATGATTTAGTTAATTTAATGTTATCTTAAAACTTTACATTTAAATTAATTTGTTCATTAAGAATATCTTGCAAAGTTTCATTTTCCTTAGATTTTTTATTAAAAAACGCTTCAAGTTTTTGATACTTTTCTTCAAAAAGCTTTAAATCTAGAATGAGTTGTTTAATACACTTTAATCGAGAGTGTAATTGTTATTGAATATCTGAATTAATCAAGTTATTATTTTCATTTATATTTTTATTGTTCTTAAAACTATCTAAATGAGAAATACAGATAGTTTTATCAGAAATTAATTGATTATTATCGTTATAGCAATTAGTTTCTTCAGATACCATTTTTTTAAAAAAAATATATAAAATAAATTACGTTCAAATATAAACACAGAATATGATATTACTGTTTAGTATTTATTTTAAAATTATTTTTAAAAAAAAAATACAAATCTTTTTAATTTTTGAAGTTATTAGATTAAAATGTAATTAAGTTTTTAAATTTGGTTAAAAAAGTTCTCAGAACCTGATTATTCTAATCTTTCTATATTATTTATCTATATATTTAAAACGTTAACAGTCATGAGGTGTTACGTTAGATTACTCTATATAAATTAATCAAATAAATGTGAAACATTACATAATTCCAAAAAGGTAATTTTGTTTTCAGTAAAATGTCTCATAATTGTTTATATAAGATTTCATCTTGGAGGAACAGTAACTTGTTATATAAAATTTCCAAATCTAGTAAGATAATGATGTATCGATCAACCAATCAGAATTGTAATTTTTATAATGAAATCCTGTGATTTAGAAAGCCATAATATTAAAATTTTTAATTAATCAAGAAATTAAAAAGATATTTATTTAATTAACTATTTGAAATGTGATTATAATAATATAATAATAAAATACTAAAATGTGATTTCAAAATATATAAATATATAAAAATTTTACAAATTTATAAATAATTCTTTTGCATGTTCTAACAAATTTTTAACTTTTATATCATCTTTTGCCTCATCTATATTATTCAAATCTCCTTTAATTATATCTTTTTCAGTATCTTCTTTAACAAATTCTTATTCATCTAATTTCTTTGTAAAATTGGTTATTAGAGCATTGATATATTTTTCTTGATCTCATCTTGAAGATACCCTAAACATATCAAACATTTAAATTAGTATCTTTATAAATAATGGTTATAGTAACTATGCCCATATGCAAGAATAATACTATCAATCAAATAATTATTATATTCATAATATAAATAATTATAAAGAATAGTGGTATTTAGTTTCCTAAAAGTAACGAAACTTCACAGAAGATGATGATCAGTCACATCATAACTTAAAGAAGGCAATTTGTATGTATTAATACCATTGGATAATGATTTAATAACTGAAGGATATATATGATGTTCTTGATAAATTTTTGTAAAGATATTCAAAAATTGAATAACACACTTCTAGAAAAGAGTATTTAATTATTTCAGAATATATAGATATTTAACAGCATTTACAAAATATTGCCTAAATTTATTTTTGTCTTACTGCTAAAGATGAAATATGCAATTGTTTGCTGTAAAAAACTTAGTGATATGTCATTAGTCCAGAATGAAGTGAAGGACTATATATGTCTACGCAAAGTGTCCTGATATCCGCTCGCTCAACCTGTGAGTAGATGCCATGTAATTGGTTTCTACTGTTTCACAATGAATCATGAAATCGATAAAAATAGAAATACGACATACATGTATTTTATTAAAAAAAAATAATAAACAAATTTTAAACTTTTTGAAAAACAAACAAAAAAATTATACTTTTTAATTTATGCGTTCTTTGGTTATTATATATAAATCAAAAAAAATAAACTTCTCGTTGCATGACAAAATATACCGCTAAATCTATCATTACTAAATGTGCGAAAAAAAAATCCCTTTTTGTATGATTTGTTTTTTTTTCCTTTGCACCAATGTACTAATCCTGTTCTTGAGGTATTAAAGAAAGTAGGCGCTCTTCTTCGACTTTTCTTTCTTGAAGTCTTTTGCAAGCCTTTATTCGTTAAAGCCTGTCGAAGGTAAACTGCTTAAAGAAAATATCTCTAAGAGAACGGACCCTCGATACTATGACAAATGAAAGACCCGCTGCGAATTCTCGACTCTCGAGATCTATTTTAGTTCTTGCCAAAGTGAGTTTCTGACTCTTGTGGACTGTTATTGCCCACGCGAGACATATTGGAATTTGAAGTTGAGAACAAGCTGTTCCAGATTTAGATTCCCAGGTGCGTTTAATAGGTATGATCAGAACAATGTTGACATCTCCAATTTTTGTGATAGTTAGTCCTTCGTAATAATCGAACTTGATGAAAACTGCTGTAGGAAGTGAAGGTGGTCCCTGTTCCTCAAATAGAATGTCTTGTACGGTTCCTATTGCACCGTTAACTAAACTGGCTTCAGTCTATAAATTTGCCGTAAGCATTATGCGAGTCCCTTTTGCCAGTAATAGTTGAACTTCAAGTCCCTTCGCCACATCGGAGTCAGCTTTTTTTGCCTCGCTTCCTCCACTTTGTATCGCTGTAATTTTTGCTACTAGTCTGTTTAATGAGCTGAGCATCTCTATGTTTACTTTGTCTACATCATCCCACTTTATAAGGATAAAGATAGAATCCAAAAACTGATCCTGTTCGGTCTTGTCGAGTTTTCCTTCAAATCTTATACTGAGCTTTTTCCAATCATTAAGACTGTATTCACCCTCTCTCATTCTTAAAAGTAAGTCTCTAAAGGTCTGCTGTTCTTCAGAGTCACCTGATTGCCTTTGAACCACATCAAGTTTGTATGCTTCTTTAAATTGTTTGTATGATGTAATGCCATTATTAGAAATAGGATCATGTGACATACGGTTAGCATACATTGGAAGGTCGAGCACTGGTGGAAGCTGCCTGAAATCACCAAGCATTATCATAGACCGACCTCTGAAAGGTTCGTCCTTGCTTTCTGGAAATGCTTGCCTTAACCTTATGTCAATTAAACCAATCATTTGCCGCCCAACCATGCTTTTTTCATTGATAATGAGGTAGGTTATGTTTTGTAACCTTTCTTGCAGTTGTTTCAGTCGTTTACCATCTATATCATAATTATTTTTATTCATTATTGGTATGGAAAGCGTCGAATGAATCGTCGCACCATTGATATTGAAGGCTGTGACTCCTGTAGATGCAATCACAAGTACTGGATGTTTAGATCCACTACCTACTATTGCACGAAGTCTTGCTCGAATTGCCTTGATGAGGTAAGACTTTCCGGTATCTGCAGTTTCTATTATTATGATTCTTAATGCTTCTACCTGAATACCATTTAGGATTTTATTGTAGTGTGATTCTATGCGCTCAAAAACTTTTTTTTTGATTCTCATTTAGTGTCTGAGAATCAACAAAATCGGTATCATCTTCTCTAATATTATTTCTGTCATTACTTGAAGATTGCTGCACAAAATCGCTAACGCTTGTTATGTCAATATTGGAATAACGTTATTGAGCGTCATTAATCCAATTGTGATTCTGATCCATATCTCGAGATCTTAGATCAGATGAAGACAATATCCTCGTATTTTGTCCTATCTCGATAAATTGCATCCAATCGAACCGAAATTCCTCCTCCTCTTCATTTTCGATCTTTTCTTTCATCATCATTTAATTCATCTTCTTCATCTTCAGGCTGACCAAGCATGTCAGTTGGATCATTGTTGATCATATCAACATATTGACTATAAAGTGTTGACCAAGCGAAATTATTATTTTCGGTCAGTTGTTCAAGGCTTCGATGCTTAACGTGAAGAATGAC
>CAJVPQ010001122.1:0-20248 GCA_910591825.1 Funneliformis caledonium
TCAAATGAGATGTTGAAACATTTAGGCCCTAAAATGAAACGTATTTTTTGGATCTTCACTTGTGCCTGTCTGAAACTTTCCTGTATGCCTAACAGATGGAATTTGGCTTTTGTCTATCCCATCCTAAAACCCAAATCATGGGAATATAACTTAAATAATACTCGCCCTATTACTTTATTAGAATGCCCTCGAAAAGCAATCGTGAGATTGATTAACAAATGGCTTTTGGATATTCTCTCAAAAAATTCTGTCCTACAAGGAAACAATTTCGCTAGATTACCGTTTTGTTCTACATTTAAACTGATTTATATTCTCAACAACATAAAATATGATCAATTATCACATAAAAGTAAACAACTTTGGATCCTGTTCCAGGACATGTCAAAAGTTTATGACAGAGTTAATATCGCAATGTTAACTCATGCGCTTAATCATCTGCATCTTCCTTCATCATTTCTCCATTTTGTACTTTCCCTATTCTCTAATCGCTTTAATCAAATTTTCACAGCTCATGGAAATACAGATCTTTATCCAGTTATCTCAGGTATTGATCAAGGTGAAATTATTTCACCAATTCTGTGGTGTATATATTATGATCCCTTATTATGTCGTATACAAAATACTGACCTTGGTTATAATCTATCAGCTGAATGGCACCCACATATCGGTAATACCTCGACATCCGCTGTTTCAACACAAGTCTCCACACTTGCCTATATAGATGATACTCTTTAGATCAGTAAATCTAAGGATGATCTTGAGTTGATCTTAACAATAGCTAATGACTTTTACCAACTTAATAGTATTCTAGTCAACTGGGATAAATCTGTATTACTTTCTTCAGTACTGATAACATTATCCATATACTTTAGACTAGCACACAATGAAGAATGGATTAAACCAATGGATCTCAAATCATCTACTCGTTATCTCAGTATTTGGATCTCTTTTCTTCTAAATTGCCAGTTCATAAGACAACAAGTAAAAAATGAAATTCAAAACGCTACTCTGACAATAAAAAAAAAATTCCTCACAGATAAACAACTCAAAGTAGTCTTCAACTCAGTCCCCTTGCCAAAAATTCTATATCGCATTCAGTTAACATTTCTTGACTACAAATTTTGTGATCAGATTATGAGATCATATCGAAAAGTTTTTAGATCAAATCTACATTTATCTAAAAGTACCCCAGTGACTATTATTCATTCATCATTATTTTACAATATTACACACTTGTATATAACACAAATTCAAGCAAAAATTTCCAACTTCATCAAATCTATCAATGACAAAGATTTATTAGACACCACATCTCTGATCTGCTCTAGATTACTTCAAAATAATGAATGGCTTATTAAATCACCTTTAGCATTTTGGCCGTATGATGACTCCTTCAAATTTAAAGACTGGTGATCTACTCTGCTCTCTGCCCTAAATTCACTCAATATCACCATCTCTAATAGTAATATTGAGAATAATTGCATAAAAGGAGGACAATTTTCCTATGTGAGATTTTCAGTAAAACCAATTATCGCACCTTTGCTTCAGTTTTAAGAAGCAAACAACTTATGTTTCTTGACCAGATTACAACATCAGATGGTGTAGCACTCTTCACATTACCTGACCTCAAATTTTCAGCAGCTCGTCTGGCGATTCCCAAGAATCCTGCTTGGTTTCTCAAATTACAATCATTACTCATATTATCACCTAATACAAGAATCATTCCTTCAAAATACCATCACCCACACACTAATAATATATACTTAATTCTCCCAACCCATATTAAAAGTACCACACACTTTGCTGTAGGTTGGCATTTAAATTCCCATTCTGCAATAATAGGAAAAGTACTCAAAATCGAAAATGATATAGTCTACTTACAATATTTTAATGTATCACCAGACCATACTTTCAAAACTTTATTGTTAACTTGCACTAAATGCTCTCTCAACGATGATTCTTCCTTTGTTCCCCTAATATGAGAAACAAACATGAAGCTTGCTTTGTGATTTTTCCTTTACACCTATATGCTGACATCAAGACCCCTCTCTTTCTAACCGTTGGTCATATCTATTCTTTGTCCCCTTACATGCTTTATGAAATTGCTTTATATAGTTACAATTTAATTGATAATAGTACACTTATTGTCCCCCCACCTGGTCTTCCCCATCTCTTACACCCGATCAAATTTTTAATATAGAAATTTTCAATAGTTTAGATAACCTTAAAATTCACTTCTTACAATTAACTAACCTTTTATTTTACACTGATGGTTCCCTTATCAACTTAGGTACTTCTTCGATCTGTATAGGCGTGGCCTGTTTGCAAACTGATTCTTCAGCACCTTTACTTTCCTTTAATGCTTCACTCTTCCTTTCTCAACCTTTATCTTTTCTAGCAGAACTAGTAGCGGTACTATCTGCTATATACAGTAATGGCGGAAAATAATGATAATTTTTAAGCTATATATTTTTTCGATCAATCTTTAATTTATTTATAAAATATTTTAATAACATATAATATAATACCACAAGTAAATAAAAATAAAATTTTAATGGTCAATTATATGACCCTTCTTTTCAATAACGTCTTTCAAACGTTTTTTCATACCCGCACATAAATTCGATAGGAGGTCTAAATCAAGATTTTCCCATTCAGATCGAATAATTGACAAAAAATCATTTAATCCAACTGATTTTTTTTGTGCTATACGTTGATTTACCCTTTTTTCTACCCTTTTTTTCATTATAGCCCATAAGTTCTCTATAGGATTGATATCTGGAGAATAGGACGGCCAATCAAGCATTCGCGGGCATTTTTCTTGAAGAAGAATTGTTGTTAATCTTGCCTTGTGCTTGGGATCATTATCCTATTGGAATGTCCACTTTCTTCCAAGGATCCTTGTAGCACTAGTAAAAAGGTTTTTAGTTAAAATATCCCGATAAAGTTCTCCATTCATATTTTCAGTAAAACAATGAAATCTCACAATTCCGCGTGCACAGAAAGCACCCTATGCATGAACTTTGAGTGGATGTTTTACAACTGCATGTCGTGGTTTTTCTTCTCTAATCTTATATCTTACCAATGTTGTATTACGAAATAGTTAAAAAGTAGTTTCATCAGAAAAAATGACATTTTCCCATTTTTCATTTAGGTGAGATTTTGACTATTCAACTCTGCATTTCTTGGCAGCAACAGTCAATATTGGTATTGAAGTTGGTATGCTAACGTGATAACCTAGGTTAAAAAGATTTTCACAGATGGTTCTGGAAGCAATATTAAGATTTGGATATGCTTGGTTAAGTATAAAAGCAATTTCCTTGCTAGTTGCACATTTTCTTGTACTAGCTAATTTTCCAAGATGAATTCGTTTTTTTGGAGACAAAAGTTTTGGCCTTCCTGGACGTGATTTTAGTTTAATAATACCAAAATTTTTAAGTTTTCAGATATAAGTGTATAAAGTAGATTTCAAAATATGTATTATTTTATGTAATTTATTAATATCATGGACTTCATTTGTCCACAAATTGTTTATAAAAGACCGTCTTTTGTTTAAAATTAATTTTTTCGGCATGACGAAAAAAAAGATGGATAAAAAAATTTTTTTTTGCTGATCTTATGATTATTTGTTTATTTATATTATATATCACGTGTTGATTTAAATAATTATGTAAAAAAAACAAAAATAATTATTAAAAAGGAAGTGATAAGTAATGTTGATCAAGTCACATGATATTATCATTATTTTCCGCCACTATTGTATGTAGCTCTTACAAATGCTACTGTTGATATTTTCATAGACTCACAAAATGTCATTTCATCTTTTGATAAAATGAACTACTTCTATACATTCTCTCCTACCTTTAATCCCATTTTTAAGATCTCCTTTTACCCAATTTAGTTCCTTGTCATAAAGTTAATTAGACAAAAATCCATTTTCATTGAACTCCACAAAGTCAAAGCTCACTCAAATGATCATTATATTAATGTAGTTAATACATTAGCAAAAGCTGATGGTCTTCCAATCACTCTAAATAACAAATTTCTAGGACATCATTATAATCTCTATTTCAATGAGGATATTGTACTCATTCCACCAAGATTGTTCATGAAAGATCTTCTCAGATCAATCGATTTTCATAATTTACTACTATTTCCACACTTTAAAAATACAATACAATGGATGTGGATTGGATTCGAACTTCCTTCATCCTTAACAATAATGAACATAACTCTTATACATACTTCAAAGCCTCCCCCATTCGCAAATTTAAAACCAAACTTATGCTTGAACTGCTCCCTACCCTTGAAATCCTCAAGATAAGACACCCAACTCTATACGACCAATCATAGAATTGCTTTAGATGTTCGTGTACTTATGAAACCTTTAATCACGTTTGGACCTATGCCAAAATTGAACACCATGTCATTGACATTATATCCTCAACCAAAAGATTTTTCATACAACATCTCATTGCATTGACCTCAGACACTTAGGATTTTATGGATCTCTTAGATTTGACTATCTGGTCCTTAAATGATCAATCTGACTCCCTTAACTTTATTGACCTGACCAAAGGAATTGTACCCCTTTTCCTATTTAACAAACACACTGCCTTATTAACAACCTCCAATTAACAAACAGTCTTCTGTCTTTTACTTACCATTATGCATTTTCTCAAATAAAATCCATCTGGCTTGATCATTGCAGTGATATCAAAAATTTTGAAAACCTCAACAACATCTCACTTAAAGATCGAACATTACATTTCACCAACACTGGCTTTTCTTCATCACCATCACATGTTTTTAGTATTCCTCCATACTTTATTTCCTCCTTCAGGTTTGATACGAACTGATCGAATTTTTAAATCGGTAACAACCACACCCCTGTACTAGATGGTTGAACCTATTCGAAGTCGATTTGGATAGGTTAGTCTAGAACAATGCAAGGTTGATTTTGATTTGGTTTTATTGCTAAATAGAAATTTTTGTACTCTCTATCTTGTAATTTGTAACTTTGAAAATTTTACTTTACTTCTAAATAAAGATTATACAAAGCTAACGCACGTTAAAAAAAAAAAAAGAATATTGTATAATAAATAAGAATAAGATATAGGTGAGTCACGTGATATATGTTTCAAATACTGTGTAAACTTAGAAATTTGTTTTATTATATATAATATTAATTTAATTGTAAAATTTTCTATTATTTTTTTTTGTTAATTGAATAATTAAATTTAATTTAACAAATATTTTTAATAATTTAATTAATAAAATAATTTAATTTTTTTTATCTTTTAATTATAAACTTATATTATAATTAAATAATCTCTTATTTAAATATAAATGATTAAATTTTATAAGATTAATTAATATTTAAAAAATTAATGTTAAATAAAATCTAATAATAGATTAATTATAAATAATTATAAAAATAATAAAATAAAAATTTATATTTTAATAAATTATTATTTAAAGAAAATGTAAAATATTATATAATATAAACTTCTATTTATGCATAAAAACTAAAAAATTTAAATACTTTAACTTTGAAGGTTTAAAGTTAAAATAAAAATAATAATATTATTGTATTACATAATTTATTAATATAAAAAAAAAACTAAAATCTATTATATATCAAATTTTATATATTATTTTTATACTTTTTTGTAAATTATATTTAAAAGTTTTATTAACAGTAAAAAATTTTAACTAATGCAAATTTTTTTAATTTTTAAATATTAGAAGTTTATAATTTATTCAAAATTTAATAAATAATATGATTAATAATTTTTTCTTAAACTTTTTATTCTAACTAATAACTTTAATAATAATAATTTTATTAATACATATATTATAAATTTTAAAAATCACAGTTTTTAAACTATAAAAATACTATTTCTTTTATTTCTTTAAACATAAATTTTAAATTATTTTTAAATAAAATTTTAGTAAATATTATTATTTCTATTTATAATAAAACATATTATCAATTATAAATATTTTAAAAAATAACTATATAATAAACCAATATTTTAACTAAATTATCTTTGACTTTTCAAACTTTTTTATCTTTAAACACATTCTTTATATAATAAATAAATTAACAATATATTAAAAAAAACTATCAATAAAATAATTTACTATTACAACAAATTAGTATATATTTTAAAATAATCAATCTTCTTATAACTTATTAAAAATAATTTCTAAAAATCAACATTACAATTTTTAGATGTAATCATTATATAACTATTTATAAATAATATATATAATAAAAGACTTACATCATATTTTAAAGAATACTTTCACATAATCTCTCTTAATAAGAAAGAATATATTTGGTAACATAATACCTAGTGTATCTGTATACTTTAATCAGATTGTTTTTATAAATATAGATTGGAAATTTCTCATTGAAAGTCTAAATCATAAATCAATAATGAACATAATTCTTAGATCAAATCTGAATATCATAAATAGTATCGCGAAAAATTATCACAAATGGAAACTGAAGTAAACTAATTCAGGATATATAGTTAATCATGTATTTCAAATATTTTGACCTTTTGGGAACGCATAATAAGAGAATTAGATGAATTTCTACATAAATCGTAAAATTTAACTGACTTCTTAAGACTATTCTGATTGAATTGATATAGACATTATGTTAAACACATCTACTTTCTAAGTATCCTAATTATCAATAAATTTTGAATTTTATGTTTATTAATTATAAATATTAAACGATATATCGCGGTAAAAAATATATTTCGATATGGTAATAATAACCTAAATATATTTCTAATAAGCTAGTTGATCATTAAGCTATGTCTCGATACTGAGAGTTTTCAAACCAACAATTCCAACACCTTTTACTAAACCCACGATATAAACACCTATTTTCCTATCACTGCCAACCTTATAAATTCGAACATTTTCTTTACCATGAAAAGTAGCTTCAATAATTTTTTGTAATTCTTTATAGCCATCTCTTTGACCATAAGGATCTTCAGCATGAACAAAAGTGAAAGGATTAAAAAATTCTCCAAAATCCAATATATTATTACTTGCATTTTCTTCTTCCGCAGAAGATTCTTCTTCTGTTATCATTATATTGCTAACATCGTTTTTCTTTATTAAAGATTTAAATTCTTCACAATTACTTGGTAATTCAGACATTTCTTCATTTGGTATGAAAATGAATTCATATGGTTCTTCAGCTTCAGAAATATATAATAAATCTGAACTTGCTTCCAACAAAGTTTCTCTTATACGTTGAATATCAGCTGGGAATGTTGTTGGATCTTGTTTTTGGGTTATTGTCAATGGTTCTTCTTTAGGTTGTATAAACGGCTGCGTCTTTTTTTCATAGTTTTCAAGAAACGAAAGGTATTCTGCGTCTTTTGGATCCATGGTTTTTTTTTTTTTTTGGAAAATTTGAGTAAGTTGATGTAATTTTGTCAATCTGTGGCTTATCAAGGTAATTTCGATCGGTAACACAAAAGATCAATATAAATAAGAACTTTCAGAATATGGTGCCTTTTTTTTTAATAAATATAATTATGTTATTTTTTCATAATCCTAATGTACGATCTTTTATTAGAACAGCTGCTTGGGGTCCTGTAATTTTATTTTTTGTTGAACACGGTTTTAGTATAGGATCTATTCAAGGAAGATCTATGCAGGTATATACAAACACTTTTGAAAAAATATACCTTTAAAATATCTTTAGATAATTTCTTTTCCTTGATTTCGAATTAATTTAATTGAGGATGAATTATATATAACGTGATTTCAACGAACAGAAAAAAAAAACCTAGAACTTTAAAAAAAAATCTAAAAAATTTTTAGCCAACGTTTAACCCTGATTCAAACAAACTCCGTAGAGATATTGTTTTATTAAATCGTTGGATAGCAGTTACGCATGAATACTCAAGAGGTGACGTAGTAACATTATAGTAAGTAAGATTAAATTAATCCTTTATTTTCTTTTTTGAAGGTTATTTTTGAATTTTATTTTTTGAATGTGTAAAAAAGTGCACCAGATGATCCGGATCGCGTGATAACAAAAAGAATAATTGCATTAGAAGGTGATACCGTATTACCTTTACCTCCTTATCCTGATAAATTTGTTAAAATACCAAGAGGACATTGTTGGGTTGAAGGGGATGAAATATTTCATAGCAAAGATAGCAACGAATATGGTCCGGTAAGTTAATTTTATATTTTTTAGATATCAATCATCTTATATTTTTTAATCTAGAGGATTATTTTATGATGTATAGGTACCATTAGCATTGATAAATGCTAAAGTTTCTTACATATTATGGCCATTTTCAAGGTTTAGTAAAGTAGAGCGTATCGAAAACTCTCGTGTTTCCGTATTTAAAGGAGATCCTTTAAAAGACCAGGATTAATAATTATACAAATATACAAATAAATTGTTATATCATGTGAGATCTGAATGAACTTCATAAAAATGGATGAATTTATTTAACGTAAACTGTTTCAGCAAATATTATGATGACTTGAAACACATTCAATAAAATACATTCTTATTTTATATCCTCCACTTTCTCCCACTTCTCTCCTTTGAAGATTCAATAAGAATCTATTAACTAAACCAGCTTTTAATCTTTTCTCCTAAAGTACTTTTAGGAAGTTGTTCCTGATATTGTTTACTTTTACCTAGATCTGAAGACCGTTTATCTTGTAAACTTTGATAATAATCACCACCTTTACCATCATTACCAGGTCCTAAAGTTTGTTGAGAACGTTGTGAACCTGATTGAACTGTTTTATTCGGTAAACCTTCGCCAGTAGAGGATTTTTCTTCACGACTCATTGATGCTTGTTCATTTCTAATATTTTCGATATGTTGATCATGTAACTGAGAAGCGTCTGATGAATTTGAGGCATCTGGTTTGTTTTTAAATAAACGAAACATTTTTTTTTTTTTTTGAAAAAAATTTTACAAGTTCGATAAGAAAAATATATACTATTTATATACTATAAATATAATATAATATATAAATTATTGATTAAATAATTATTATCTCATTATTTTTTAAATGATATGGTGTTAATTTGTCAATATGACTACATTAGAGATTTATTTAGCATTTTACACAAATATGGACAAGGCTTCATTTGATTTTTTAAACTAAATAAACAAGCAAATAATATCAAATCAGTAAATAATAGGGTATCTATACAATTATTATAAATATACACCATATTTTGTCATAATTTGATATTTTTTCTTTCCAATTTTACTTGATAAGTATTATTTAAACTAATTCAAATATGTTTAACATATCTTTACTGAAATTCCAAAAATTATATTTATTTTTTTAAAAAATATTAATTATCTAAATATTCTTATAATAATAAGTTATTTGCAGGTTTTTCTTATATCAAAAAATAAAGATCTTCTATTTTAAGCATTTAAATATTAAATTTTAAATATACATTTTCTTTATAATTATATTATCTTCAATATTTGAGTCTTTAAACTTCTTTATATAAATGTAAAGCAGTAATAGACTAGAAATAAAAAGCATAAGAAACTAAAAAAAAAGAATATTATTGAAATATATAATATATCAAATCATTGATCATTTTTGTTAAATGATCTTAAACTTTTAAATAAAATGTATAATTGATGTTGCAGACTACAAAAAGTAAAAAAAAAATAATTAAGGTATAAACTATTAAATATAGGAATATTAAACAGTTTTTAATTAGTTCTTACAATTTAAGAGATTACTAACTTTAGAGAAGTTTAATAATTTATTTATAATAAATAATCCTAATCGAAAAATATTATAAAAATTTTATAATCAATTTGTAAAAAGTGAAAATGATATTCAAAATTAGCAATTTAATAGGACTGCTATTTAGTTCTAAATTCTAAAATTTTAAATTTTAAGAAATTCTAAGATTCTAAGAGAGTTTATTATTTACTTTTATTAAGTAGCTTATTAAAACATTATCTTTTAAAGTATAAGTATAAAATTAATTATAAATATTTTAATATTTAGTAATCATAAAAGATAAAATAAAATTTATTAGATTTGTTATATTAAAATCTATTTAATAATAGTATTTTAAAATTTTAAAATAAATAATTATTAATATATAGGTTGATTATTAGAAAAATCAGGTTCTGAGAATTTTTTAATAAAATTGAGATTTTTATTACATTTTAGTTTTTGATATTATTAGATTAAAATATATTAAACTCTTAATTTAAATTAAAAATTTCTCAGAATCTGATTTTTCTAGAAACCCTCCTATATATCCAATTTTTAATTTTTAATTTTTTAAAATAATTTATTAATTAATAATTATAAAAATAAATTAAATTTAGTTGTTAGATTTATCTCATTAAGATCTATTAAATGATTATATTTTTTATATTTCTAAAATTAATAGATAGTAATATATATAAGTTTAAAATTTTAAATTTTTTTCATAATAGTTTATCATATATTTATCTTTAAAACATTTACTAATTAATTACATTTTTTTTTGAATTTTTATTTAGAAAATATTATAAATTTATTAAAAAAAACATTGATTTTTAAATAAGTTATTTTAAAATATTATAAATAATTTTAATTATTAAATAAAATTACAAGCAAATTTGATTGTAAACATTTAAAAAGATAATAAACAAGTTTTATAATAAATTTATAAAAATATTTTTTGTAATTTTTTAGAATTTTTAAGAATGTTCAAGATTGCTTAATATTTTTAGTTAAATATTTTAGTGAAAAAAAATTATATATATATATATGATATACTTTATAAAATTACATGTAAGACGGAACAAATTTATATAATTAGTTTTCATATCTCGGCTGGATCAGAAAAGCGGGATTTCAAAATTTTTTTTTAAATTATAATTGATTAATAGAAAGACTCTATTTTAATATCACATAATCAAATTGATTTAACACTAATTTATTATTAAATTCATTATATTTATTATCAAAAGAATTAAAAGAATTTATTGACTTTTTGTTTATTTTAGGTTTTCATATGCTTTTGATTATTTTTATTACCTTATTTCCATCTCAAACATTTCTTTGAATTAGCAGCATTACTACTACAATTATTGCAATGTAAATATTCACCCTTTGCTGGTTTATAAACATCTAAGTTACTATATTTAATACAAATATCTAGATAAATTCCAGTTGAATAGTATGGTTTTTCTACTTGTGATATACAAGACCATGAATCATTAATAAAAACTCTTAAAAAGAGTTCACAAATTGAATCTCTTATATTACTATTAGACTCTTCCTCTACAGTATTATTGGACTTTTTATCTTCATTTTCAGATTCAAGCTGTTTATTTTTATCTTCCTTATCTATGTTTTCTTGATCATTAACTTTATCACTAATATTATTTTCCATATCATATTTTAGTGATACAGTCATTGCCAAGTCACATGTACTATGAAATGACATATTACAGGTATAAAAAATCGTATCTAAAAATTTTTGTAAGGTTGTTTTATCTTTTTCGAAAAGTTTTTTATACTAAATAGAAGATGTGACTTTTCACATTCAGTGCAATTTATAGTAATACCAACATTTTTTGCACATATAGCAGAAGGACAAAAAGGCATAGTGTGTTTTGTCTTTGTAGTTTTTATTTCACCTTTCTTTGTTTTTACTTTAGCATTTACAAAAGAAGACCTAAAATTTTTTGTTATTTATGTATTATATAACTCCTCAAATGACTTGTAATGCAAGTCATTTTCAGGTACTGGATTTGAAAGACAATGTAATAGTTCAAAATCTTTTTGTGAATAATAGAGAGGACGACAAATGCTACAGTCCAATTTACCACACTTCTTAATTGTAAAAAAATAATGCCTTACCATGCAACAATGGTCTAAAAATTTCTACAGATATGGTTTTTAAAATAAAGATATGTTATTTGAGCTTTTTTTGTATAATTCATTTAATTATTTTACTTACTCTTATTTTATTTATTCTGCAATGCAGTCTTTACAAGTAACACTATCATCTACAATCTGAATCATTTTCCAGAATCTCTTTATCTCTATTTCTGATGCCGCAGCAAATGTTTTAAACAGCTTATCTTTAAGAAATTAGCAGTTAAATACATCATTAATTAAATAAATTAGAGCTTAAAGGCTTTCAATAAAATCTTTCTTACAGTTAGGATGTTCTTCAGTAATTTTACGAATTTCATTTATTGTATCAACTTTACCTATTAATTTTTCTGATTCATCGTTCATCTTAACCCACATTAAATCTATACTTTATAGTTCTAGATTTAAGATAGATATGATATGTTCAACGGGATTTTTCTATGAATGCTGTGGTGGAATTCGGACAGCAACAAAATAATCGAGATCTAAAGCAATAAAAAGGCAAATGTAAAAGAGCTGAACATGAGTATATGTGCAATAATAGTTTAGTCTACTATCTGTATAGAGACATAATATAGGTTTATCTGCAAGCTCTTCTTTAAGAAGTATATAATATAGTTCTGTTGCATGACAAAGTGGTAAAGAAGGTTGAAAGATTAGATCCTTTAATCTGATATGTATTTTCCTACATAAAAATCACCATTTATTGATTGGGTATATTACATATTATTGTTACACTCAGTATGATTCCTGTTTTAGTATAATTGTGATTAATAACTGTGAATATAGTATCTCTACTGGCCACAACTTTCTTTCCTCTCTCTACAGCAGCAACAGGGAATCCAGGTTCTTCAACCTTATAATGATGCTTATCATCCAAAAAAATAAAATTTGTGATTTTACAAAACTGAATAACAAATTCTTTCTCATAGTGAAATAATGCTGATGCATAATAAGCATCTAAATGATAGGCTCATAGTTGATGTATTTGAATCATAAATTTTAAAGGTAAATTATCAGTGAATTACAAACTATTAATTCTTGTCAGATTCTTGAATCAGAACTGTAGTCTCAACTATTGTGCACTGAAAATTAGTGTTTCAGATGGATATTCACGCTTAATTTTATACAAAAGATCATTCACTAAAATTGCAGTTGCAAGATGAATGATTAAATCATGTCTGCATTCATTTACAGCGATCACAACATCCACCATCTTTCCTTCAAGATACTGAGTTGCAATTTCCAAAAAATATCATATTTGCTAAGTCTTTCATTGTTGTGTTCACATAAATTAATTGTGATTTCTGGATTACTGAGATCTAAAGCATTTCTAACATGTTCATCAATTTTGCTTTATTCATAGTTTCAGTTGCAGAGGTATTGCTTGTTAACATATGATAAATTGCTTGAAGTGATGATGGCTTAGCTTTCAAAAGAAGTAGATCATAGATACGTAGATAATTTATTCGCATTATTCATATATGGTAATGAGATGCATCAGCCTGTAATTCATTTATGATCCATTTATTCTCTTGTAAAATTATCATCTCATTAACTTGTTTGTTAATTTTCCATATTGAAATTGTATTAAAGCATTATTTTCAGAATTAAACTGATGCTCTCCAATTGTAAAGGAAAATGCGTGAGATAAGCCTTAGATATAATGCATCCTTGCTCTATATACAAATTATTTCATTAGCTTATATTGATATATTAATAATAATTTGATTTTTACTTATACAGAATCAATTGGCAAGTACTCTTCAATATTGACCGCTTTACACATTGGTAAATTAATGAGCAATTTTTCAAGATTATGATATTTGATCTTGTCAACAGTTGTAACCTAAATATTTCGCTTATAGACTTTGATTATTGTGATCTGATCAATAGAATGTATAGGAGTTTTTAATGCATAATTTATAGCAGTAATATCACGTTAATATCACAGAAATCTAACATAATTTGAAACAGTAACAATAAAATTATTAAATAGATTACAGAACCAATTAAAATTTGCCATTAATATCCATAATGATGTAGCGTATAGAGCAAGAACTTGATAATATAAATTTAGTTCATTGGCATCAAAGGGTTTTCGTGCTTCCTTATACGATTCTGAATCTGCATGACCAAAAAATTCAAAAAAGAGTTCAGGTATATAGTAATTACGCTTTTTGAATTTTTAGTAATCACGTATATCAATATATCAGATCATTTCAGTCAAATTATTGACAAATTGCTTCTCTTGCATATTAGCATATGATTGAGTAAACCATTCTCAGTGAATTCAATCAACAAGATCACTGCATAATTTTTGTTTATGATTTGATCTACTTGATTGTAAAAAAATTGGTAGATATTGCTTGTTTTGATGTGCATTTTACATTAGAACTATAAAGCTATTTTTCTGTATTACTGAATTAAGAATTACATTGTTATGGTGCTGGAAGTCTTAACCTGACAATAAAAATTGTAACACTTAAAAAACTTTCAACTCTTTAAAAAAATAAACTGGTAACTTTATTCTTTAAGATGAATACTATTAAACTACTGGTCAGATTTTTAAAATAATGTTTATATAAAAAGTTATAAGCTTTTGAAATTCGATGATTTTATATGATCAGCCTAAATTTGAAACAGTTCAAATCACATGCACATAATTTTATTGTTCAATATTTTATATAATTTAGGCCAACATTATAATAACTTAGTGCCAGCCTGAATTATTGTTAATATATTATACTAGGGAAACTCAGAAAATATTTTTTTAATTTGAATAAATTAAATTTTTTTTCTTTTAACCAATGTATTTTTTTTTACATTTAAGTTCCTTTTCTAAAATGCCACGTAAAACAAAAAGGCAACAGAAAATTAGTTAAATATCTAGAAAAAAAGGACGTTATGTATCTCAAAATCAAGTTACAATAGAAGATGCTGTTGAAAAAGAAGTTACTAAAGAATGAATAGAAGATAAAATTATTGAAGAATTTGCAGAAAATAAAATTATTGAAGAATTAAAAGAAGATGAAATTATTGAAGATAAAGCTGTTGAAGATTGGGTAGAAGAAGACTTCCAAGCATTTAAAAAAATTGGAGAAGAACTCATTACTGAAGCCCTTAATTGGTATAAGAATGCTACAAGTAGTATTAGAGCAACATATACTGGAAATTCAAGAACAACATAATGGAGGCAAATAAATGAAAAAATAAAATTAGAAGAATATGCTAAAGGAATAAAAAGGATCAATACCTTTTTCCAACCAGTTTCTGGAAATATTAGATCATTATAGCCAATCAATACAAAAACAGATCTAAATATGCATTTAGAAAAGCTTAACCAATTATGTTCAATAGGAAAATCTAAAAAAGAGAATCATAATATATTTACTTATGATCATGTATGTCTTCTAAGTATGCATCATTTTATACAACAATTAATAAATGGACAAGGAAAAATGACCGCCAGTAATCAAATTATTCAAGTTATGTGGAATAAAGGAAATTATATAGCTTGATGTATTAGAAAATAGGAAAGTCACTATATACGAACTAGTGAGCTTCCTATTCATTCTCAAAGGAAGCATATAAAAATAGAAAGCCTGCTGGATGATGAAGATTTTATTGAAGGTTGCCAAGTATAGTTACGACAGCAGACACTGGAAACTTGTTTTCCTTATAATCTAAAAATATATATTGAAGAAACATTATTTCCAAAATTAACAGGAAGTATTAAAAAAGATACTATATCTGAGAAAACATGCTGAATCTATATATATCTATGGGATATAAGTATGATGAAAGAAAGAAAGGTGTTTATTATGATAGGCATGAAAGGCCAGATGTGGTAGAATATAGAAAAGGATGGCTAGAAAGAATGTTCACATATAAAAAACATATGAAAGAATTTGGTGATGATATACTAGAAGTTATATTGAAACCAAACTTAAATTAGGAGAAAAGGAGCTCGTTCAAGTAATACATAATGAATGCCACTTCTATGCCAATGATGGATGACAAAGAATTTGGATTGGAGAGGAAGAAGATGTTTTACGTCTAAAACATTTGAGACGTTCTATAATGGTCTCTGGTTTTCTTTGTGCATGTCATGGACTATTAAAACTATCTGATAAATAATTACAAGAAAATCCGTATGTCAAAGATAAAATGCTTATATTCTTCATTCTGTACAAGCGGGTGGATACTAGACCTCAGAACATATAATGGAACAGGTTTGGTTAATTTTTTTTTATGTATGCATAATAAATGAGAAACTTTTTTAAACTAACTTATCTTACTTTTTATAATACAGCTTATGCAAAGAGCAATTCTAATATTTGAAATATTGCATCCCAGATGCATTGGCATTTTTTGTTTTGATCAATCGATCAATCATAATGCTATAGCAGAGGATGCATTGATCGCAACAAGAATAAATTTAGGACTCGGAGAACGCAACCTAAAATGCGTAATGGGTGGTAAATTAATAAACGTGGAGATAAATGTATTCAACCTATAATATTTCCAAGTGATTACCCAGTAGAGAAGCTAAGAAGACAACCAAAGGGATCAAAAAAATGCTTGAAGAACGTAATCTTTGGCCTAAGGAGAGGATTAATTTAACATGCAAAAAATGTTCTGAAAAGGATGCTGATAATAACTTAACAAGACTGAATTGCTGTGCACAGCGAATAATATTTTTGCAACCCAACTTTATTGAGCAATGGTCAGCACTAGAAGAGACTATTGTTAGATTAGGGCATGTTTTTGAATAGTATTCAAAGTTTTATTGTGAATGTAACTTTATAAAGCAGTACTGGAGCTTTGCAAAATGAGAAGTTAGAGGATTATGTAGCTACAAATATGCAGACTTATTGAAACATATTCCCAAAACTCTTGATAGCATTCCTATTATGACTATCCGTAAATTCGCATGCAAATCGTGAAAATACATGAATGTATATAGTAGAGGGCTAGAGGGCAGGATTGCTAAATGGGCTGTTAATAAATATAAGTCACATCGCAGGTTACCCGAAAATATTGAAAGAATAATAGATGATTAATAAGATAATAGCATTATAATAAACAAATTAAAACAGTTTAATACTTAGCTTTTAGATCATTCTCCAGCTTCGTCAAAATTTCTTCACAGATTTCTTCCTCAATATTCCTAACCTCTATTCTCTATAAAAAAGAAGCTTGAATAACTGAATTGGGAGATTTTTTGCCATCCTTGATATGTCACGTAATACTTTAATGGTTGGCGATGATGCTTGTGATCAAGGTTGAAGAAAATTTTATCAT
This sequence comes from Funneliformis caledonium, assembly GCA_910591825.1. Taxonomy (NCBI): domain Eukaryota; kingdom Fungi; phylum Glomeromycota; class Glomeromycetes; order Glomerales; family Glomeraceae; genus Funneliformis; species Funneliformis caledonium. The sequence goes on from CAJVPQ010001122.1 coordinate 17,229, forward strand.
ATGGCGACGATATTCTAAATTAATCTCCTCTAAGTTATACTAAATACTAATTTTTCATTGGCCAATTTTCATGTCATATGATAAAAGATCGTTGCTAAAAATTTGAAATAATTATTGAGTTAAAACTTCTAGCACCATATCAGTTTTGAGCTGATATTGTATACATATTCCTATACTTGTTGTAAGTTTCATGATATTACAGATAGGGCTGACTTGAATTATAATTGCAGTTGGTATTTTGCTTATCTCAATATGTTCTATTACTTTAGAACTTGAAATAATAATATTATATTCAAAAGATAGTTCTTTAATTATAAGTTTTATAAAAAAATCTTTTATTGTTATTTCATAAGGAATAGGATAAATATATCATCTATGAAGAACTTTTTATCCTTTAGAGATACGTATATTTACAAATAGCATTTTTTAAAGAGGTTTGTTAAAAAGTTTGAAGGAAAGGTTATTATAACACGTTTTTTTTTTCTCTTTATTGGTTTATATTTGCAAATTATGTGATCAAAGTTTACTATGCATTTTAATTTCATTCAGAATGCATTCATAAAAGGAAGTCATTCAGGATGTAGTTGCCTTTTGCTTAGCTAATTAATATTGCTTTATAGATTTTTAATTTTGTTTATAGGTAAGTTGCTTTAGAGATATAGTCATAAAAGGAAATCATTCAGAGACGCAGTTAGAAAAGGGAAGATGCTCAGGAATGTAGTCAGAAAAGGAAAAGCATGATCAATGTTACTTTATAAATTTGATTTATAAGTAAGCGATTATATAAAAATAAAATATATATGTTAATCAGTCAATTCAGTAAATTATATTAATACGTAATATATATTTAATATAAAGTTTTTAACTAGGTATTTGGATTGTGAAATAATAAAATATTAAGTAAAATTTAAAAATTTTTTTTTTAAAAATAAAAATCTGAGTAATCAGGTCATATGGTTCTAACTTTAGATATAAAAACCAATTATATAAGTTTGTATCACCTAATTATGTATTACATTATTTATTTAAAACTTTTATCTTAGAAATATTATTAATATTTCTTTTACTTTTCTTTTATAAAAACAGTTTTTTTCTAAATATTATAATTCAAAATAGTTAAAATTTTGATTTAGACAGCTTGAATTCAAATAATAAGTGCAAAATTCTTCCTTTTTTTTATCTTAGAAATATTATTACTATTTATTTTACTTCTTTTCTTTAAGAAACACTTTTCTGAACTTGGATTTTAGCTTAGATTATGAAAGTATTATTAATGTTTCTTTTGCTTTTTTTCTTTAGAAAACATCTTCTTAAATATGAATTTTAGTTTAAGTTATAAAGATAAGTTAGTGTTAGAGATTATTTTTATTTTTTCTTTAATATTGAAATATTATTAATATTCTTTTCTTTTTTCTTTAGAAAATGCTACTTGAACCTAGATTTCAACAGATTATAAAATAAGTTTTTTTTTGTTTTTTCTTTGACTTTAAAATATTATTAATATTTCTTTTACTACTTTTTTTAGAAGATGTTTTTCTAAACTTTGATTTCATTTTAAATTATAAAGATAAATTAGACAGTAAGTTTTTTTATTTTTATTTTTTGTTTTTAAAACATTATTAGTATTTCTTTTGCTTTTTTAAAAAAATAACTTTCTGAATTGTGATTTTAATTTAGATTATAAAAGATATATTAAGAATAGGTAAATTTTATTTTTTATGATTTAAAAATAATACTATAAATATTTTTTTGATTTTTTCTTTATAGATATATAAACTTTAAATAGTGAATTAATAAAATAAAAATCAGTTTTTGTAAAGTAAATAATAGCAACTTAATTAAAATATTCTATAAAAATTTTATATAAAATTTTTGTTTTATCTAACTTTAAAAAGATTGGTTGTTTTATAAAAATATTTGTTATATATACTCTTTTTTTTATATGCATTCTTTTTTTATTTCTATTTTTTTTAATTTTTTTTTTATAAAAAAATTTTATATTTTTATAATAAATTTTTAATAAATTTATAAACATAAATTTAAGTTCTATTAAAAATAATCAAAATAATTCAAATAAAACTCAAAAAAAGAAAAGGTTCATAAAAAAGAAGTTAAATATAGAATTAGATTGTATCTAATATAGAATTACTACATGTCAAGTAAAGGTTATCACAGATGAAATATATAATAAAAAATATTAGTATAGAAGTTTAATAGATATCTTAATAGACTATTTAAGTAGTAAACATCAAATAACTAAAAGAACAATAAAGCAAAACTATGTAATAAGAAATAAATTAAATAAATAATAATGTATTTATTTAAATTTAATAATTTAGTATTAATTAATAACTTAATATATTCTTAATCTTAAGAATCTTATGAATTAGAAGTTATACTATATAAGAAATCTTATCAAATTGAATTTTATAATTTATTAATTAATTGAATATTTTTTGATACTTAACCTTTAAACATTATATAATAAGAATCTTTTCAAAAATTTATAAAGAATTTGATTTAGTATTTGAGATTTTAAATATTAAATTAATTAATAAATCATTCAAAGTGCTTATAATTTATATACTTTTCTTAATTCAAAAATTTATTAAAAATAATACAATTTTAATTAGTTTAACTACTGATATGTAGACTGGAAATAGATTAGAATTTTTGGATATTACTTATATTTTTTAAATAAAAATTTTACTATTCATGAAATTATTCTTATAATTAAATATATTAAATATCTATATAATGCACAGAATATATTTAATACATTATTTATTATTTTAGATGAGTGGGCTTAAAAAATATAATAAATATAGTAGTAACTGATAATAAGACGAATATAAAAAAAAATAATAAAAGAAATAAATAGAATTGCTTCAAATATAAAGTAATAATTATGTGTTAAATATATATTATCCCTTAAACTGTAAAGCAGGCAAATTTGCCTGCGAACATAAAAAAAAGTATTAATTTTTTAATAAAAAATAAAATATTAATGTTAATAATAT
>CAJVPQ010001123.1:0-20245 GCA_910591825.1 Funneliformis caledonium
GAAAATAAAATTATAGAACAGTGATAAAAATGTGCCTTTTTTATTTAAGCTAAAAGTTTGTAAAAACAGACAATTTTGAAAATAATTTTCGGAACTGGGCACACTTCCAAAGTAGCAAATAGTCACATTGTCAGTGTATACATGAGAGCAGACAAATATGTCACATACAAGAAAGAGATTTGCAAAATTTAGTCTTGCTGATGTGGTCCGGTTGCCATTAGCGAGGTCTCCGCCATTTTTAAAAAACGTTTTGAGCCATTTGGAATTGATTTGAAGCAATAGGTTAGTAATGCAATCATACAAATCCAACGCTAAACAATCACACAGTTACATTTCAATAAACAACCTATAATATAATGCGACCTAAAAACTCTATTTGTTGAAAACTTTGCTTAATTAAGCTAACCACTTAATGTAAATACATATAAAAAAAAAAGTAATAGTTAAAGTGGGAAACCTTGTTCCAATATTTGGGACTTTTTTGAGATAGGTGTTTCAGTAATTTTGCCCAAAACAGCTCCCAACCTCAACGTTGGCATGTTCTTATCGATCTTTTTCCTTTCGATTTTTTCTATGAACTCGAGCTTGATTTGTTGCATATAGAATGGAGGATAGCCTATAATTGCATAAAAATTGCATCATACAAATTTATAAAGCAGCAACATAAACCAAAATTACCTTGACATTTTTCATTTCATCGTAAAACATGCAATGGTTCTTACAGAATTGAGCAATGCAGTTGTACACTACTTTCCATATCTAAAAAATTTTGCCCCTTTGCAATCCATAGCAAGGACCTGATGTGTCCAGCCTTTGAAACAAAATAATATAAGTAATTAATTACGAATGAAGGTTGGTTATGTCAACTATCTCTTACCCCATGATTGGACTCCTAGAATAAATATTTTATGCAAATCTTGATCTGGGGAACTTGCATTAGATTTAAAAAATGAATGGAGGATGTCCCTCATAGTTATAGATAAGTCAAGTGAGTCCGAAAAAATTTTTTTACGATGTGGTTCCGGGAGACCACCACTTCGAGGCCTGTAATCGCTTATACTGTGCTTAATGTTCCCCGAAAGTCACATTCGAGCACGGAGTGTGATTGAACAACCTTCGTTACGTCGTTGAGCCGAAGCCCAGGAATAAATCTCCCTCTTAAAGAAATACGTATATGTTATATGAAAATATTGGTGAATGAAAAGTCATCACCTGTTATAATTTCTTCAACTTACAAGTCCATTTTCAGTTCGATCTTGTCAAGAAAATCTTCTTGTGAGCATGTTTGTTGTTTGTAAATGAATTGTCATAAGCAGACTCCGGAATCGTTAGATCAACATCGGCCAAGTTCTCGGCATTGTGAAAAAATGACCAAAAAGAAATTCAAACCGTAAAGAATTTAAAAGTCCATACTGTATTTCACTTACTATATTAAGACCGCTCTTTTGACTTCAATCATATAGGCTTTATCTTGTTCACTGGGTGTGATCTAGAGATTGGAAACCGGTTATAACAATATCGGTTTTGACTAACCGGTTTTGAATAAATCCGGTTCCAAATTTTAGAGAAACGCAAAACCGGTTGCTATATAAAACGAATGCAACCGGTAGGAAGATCCGGTTTTCGATTTACCAAAACTAATTTAAGGTTATAAAAATATCCATTTGTAGTTTCTCGAACTAGATTTTCCCATATATTCACTCTTTCTTTTTGCACTCTTTTTTGTGCATGTTTTACTTTTCATTATGGCGAACCTATCTACTTCTTAAGAAACAGAAACTATTACAGATCTTACAACTACTGATACCACAAGCACAGAAATTATTACAAAGAAACGAATAATAGAATTTCGTTCATCCTTAATTAGAACCAGCCATAGTCATACAGCATTTTTCTTTCGGATCGCAAAAGAAAATTCTAACATTGTTTATTGCAAATTTTAAATTTTGTGAAACTAATTTTGCAGGAACAATAAATTTGTATTTAAACAAAGAAAAATTTGGATTAAATAATAATCCATTAAAATGATGGGAAGTTACATCAGTTTTCTAGTGAACGATTATTCTCAGACGCAGGTAATCACATATCTGCTAAATGAACTTGACTCTCTCCAGACATGGTGAATGTAAATAAGATGCTATTCTTGAAAAGAAATAGTGTTCATTTTGATATATTTCTTCCGTTAGAATAATTAAATTGTAATAGAAATGATATTTTTATTTTTTATAAAAAATTTATAAATATCTAAAATTGTAAAATAAAAATTGAATCATTTCTTTAAACCAGTTTCGATTCGAGCCAAGCACTCGAATTGATCTAGTCATTTTTTGAAAAACTGGTTTTCAAAAATAAACCAGTTCCAACTTCTATCTCGAAGTACTAAGTGGATTCTTAGCACCTGTATTTATTCGCTTTCTATTCAGATAGCATAAGCTAAGAATTTCTATAAAGTATAAGATTGTACAAGTCAGACCAATAAAAATTGGCTACATTAAATGTAAAAAATACTATTTTCTAAGAAATCTACTGTTTAATTATATCTGACAATTTAAAATGATGCCTATACTAAAACTCAAGACTCACCTGCTATATAGCCATTATTTTCATATTCTGTAAATCTTTAATAATATACCACAGGGCATTTAAACTTTATTTATTATATACAGTCAGACCTCCATAGAGTCACATCCTATATAAGCACACCTCTTTAAATGCACCTATTTTTATAAAACGGATTTATAAAAAAATAAATTTACCTCATTATAACTTCTGATTGGTGGCATCGTCCCTAATTAGAAATCATCAACGCGTTTATAATGTCATAACACGCGATCACAACTCTAATTCTACAACTTCGAATTTATGTTACTTAAATAAAACTTTTTTTTTATAGCAAAAACGGAACTTTTTTTTATAGGACTAACTCATAATTTAATTATTATGGTACCTATCTGACGTTCAGCAATCAATGATGAGATCAGGTGTCAAATTTGCAAGTGGATGAAAGCAAATGAAAATAAAAGGCATTAAGATATTGCCAATTATTTTAATGAAAAATATTCAAACTTGAAGGTAAACTAAAGTACCATATCAAAAATTTTGTCGCAATGTGACAAATGGAAGGCTGTAATAAATTCTGAAGCTTTGAATCAAATATTTAGATATAAAACAGTCAAATATCTATTATTTTATCATGTCATGAAATTGTGAGTGGAGAATATAATATCTAATGGTGTTATTTTATCAGATTTAAATCAAAAAAAAAAGTTAGAGTTTTTGCTGAACCATTTGATATTTAGAAAACTGATTTGTTTTTCTAACGACTGGTTACAAAATTTAAAAAATATAATAATCTTTATAGGTTTCATATATATATAGAATCAGAAAGTGCACTATTGGCATCTTTTTCAGAAGAAAAAGTGAAACTATGCTAACTATTGAGTTGATTTCCCTAATCAAATTTATAATATAGATAAAATAAGGTTTTATTTCTGAATAGTCCTGAATCAAACACTTTCAACAAATCTAGTTTATGAATAAAAAAAGGATAGGACTCAATTATAGTTCTTCTCAATATTAATGCCATAGGAACTAAAAAACTCAAAGGTTAATTTAGAACATATTTTAGTCTATTACTATAAAAGCTCAAAAGCATTAATGAATTCAATCATATTTGAAGAGATACTTTTAGAATGAATAGGAATTTTAGAATACAAAATAAAAAGATCTTACTCTTAGTTAATTATACTCTTACACATTTTGATCTATATTATTTACCACCTTTAAAGGTTGATCAAGATGAAAATAATATAGATGAAAAGATATCTGCATCAGCATTTTTATTATGAGAATTACAAAATCACAAAAATTATGAAGTAAATTATAAAGTAAATTTTTTAATTAACCTTTTTGTTAATTTTTTATATTAAAAGAACTATTTATTACTAAAATCACAATCCACAAATTTTGAAATCAGTTTCCTTAAGATAAATAAAATAAAAATGTTAAGATAATTAAAAAGAAAGCTAATAAAAATAATTACCTTTTTTTAATAGGAAAATCTGTTTTCTTTTTCTCTCTTTTATAAAAGGAAATTGAATTTAAGAGGTTATGATAATATATTAAAAGGATTCTAATCTAATATTATTTAATTTCAACTAACTCATATTGAAATAGCCTTCTTATTTTCTAATATAACAAGTTATCTTTAACCGCTTAATACTGAAATTATTGCAAGTTTTAATCATCATTACAAGAGATATTATTATCATCATATGTTGAACTCTTTAAAGATGACAAAGACATTAATAAAGAGAAGATCACTATCAAAGAAGTTATGTGAAGATGTGTAATTGAAGAGACAATTCATAAATGCTAAAAAAAACTGAAATCTTATTCACTTTAACCAATAAATACATAGCTAACGTGTTACAAATTTAACAAGAAAATATAAATCAAGAAGTAGTAGATGTAGATCAATAATTGAAGAACTTAATATGGTTAATTTTTGTACTGCTTCATTAGTAAATAAATTAAAGGATTTTTTTCATGATTTGCAAAAAAGAAATTCTAACTGAAGCTATTCTAAATAAATCTGATATAATAAATCTAGTTTAGAAAGAAGTATATAACAAAAATGATAAATATAATGATTCTGAAAAAAAATTAATTTAAGTATCTTTAATCTTTCTAGCAATTAACCTATATATATAAAATTTTTTAATAAAATAGAAATCATATAAAAGTAAAATTTTTTATGAAATAGTAAAGTAGTTGATTCTAAAAGGATGTATTTAAAGAGATTTAACTATATATATTTTAGAATCATATTAGATTAATAAATCATATTAAATTGTATTTATAAGAAATGCAATTTTTATAAAAATTTTTTATTTTAGATTAATATAAAAATTAATAAAAATAAGAAACTTACTAATTACTAAAATCCTTTTAATTAGTTTATTTTTTCTTTTTTTAAACTAATAATTTGCTCTGATTTTATTTGAAAAGCCAGAATTTTCACTTCTTTAAATATTATAATAAAAATTATAATAAACATTTTGAAATATTTTTTAGATAGTTTGTAAAAGAAACCAGTAAATTTCACTTATGATGATTTTGATTCAGAAAATCTACCTTCTTGATTATTTTTATAATAAGAATATTAAATATAAAAGGATGAAAACGTAGGTCACGATTAATAAAAATTAAAAAATTTGTCATTGTTGTTTTAAATACGATTATATTAACGCTAGCACATATACATAAAATTTACATTCTTATTGAATGAAATGAACAATTTCTTTTCATAGATAGAAGTTTATAGTACAATTTGATACTAATGAAACCCTTTACAATACTATGTATAATCTTTCGTGATATTCCAAGTATAAACTTTACTTATAATACTAATTAATGTTTCTAAAAACTTTATTTGTTAAAAAAAAAATTTTTTTTTAAAAAAAAAACAAACATAAAGGAATAAAATAATTGTCGAAATAGAAAGAAAACTTGCTAGAATGTTGCTAATCATATTTACAATTTGAAACGATCAATATTATTTCACTTACGATTAAGTATTTCGATAAACATAAAGTAAATGAAACAAAGACAAGAAAAACCATAAAAGAAATTATGAGTACGCCATTCTGATGTTCTTAATATGGTAGAATCATGATTTACAACCTAATATTTGGGAAAGAAAATGATGATTAATAAAAACACATCTCACCAAATAAAACTCACTCCACCAAATCTTAAATAATACTTACGCGGTACCACGTTCAAAATTTTCTTTAATTTCTTTAGTATATTTATCATAAAATCTACCAATTTTTTCATTAAATCTTCTATTGCGCTCATTGATATAAGTAATGTCGTCATCTTCATTAACAGGTTTTTGCCTAGATGATTTCTCACGCTTAGCAATTGTCTTGTTAACATCCGCAACAACTCTATCAATAGCTTCACGAGTTGGTTGATTATCTACGCTAGCATACTGTAACGAATTTGCATCTCGATAAAAATTCGATTCCGTATCTACTGAGACGATTTGACCATCTTCTGTTGTGACTAAACTTGATGATGCCACTGCCGCTGCTTTTTGTTCCTTATATGTTACTAGATCTGGCTTTAATTCATTAATTTGTCTCTTATATTTCTTATGTGCTACTTGATTATAATCTAATAGAGAGCGATATATATAATTTTAATTAATAAAAGAGTTTTTTTATTTAAAAAAAAAACAAAAACTATATATACAAATTAATTTTGCTTACCAGTAAATGCAACATCCGATTTTTTTGCTTTCTTTTCTTGTTTCTTTTCCCATTTTTCAACCGACTCGGCAGAATATTCCCAGAATTTTGACCTTTCATAATCCTCTCCTCTCTCTTCAGCTTGCTATATATATATACAAAAAGTATTAATTAGTATATTATATTCTGATACATATGTCAAAATTGATCTAACATTACTTGTTTAGCCAACAATTTTTCAGCTTCTTCCCGTTTTCTTTCTTGTTTGATAATCTCTTTAGGATTAGTTTTCTTACGTTGATGCTCTTCAAAAACCTCTTTGCGATTAGCAGTTTCTCCTTCATCCTATAAATAAAATTCAATTAAGCCCGCCGAACGGATTATTTATCAACTAAAAAAAATATATTAACGCACCATTCGACTTCGAAGTTTTTTAAATTTTTCCATTCTAGCTCTAACTTCCTCAATTTGAGATGATTTATTTTGTACATTTATCTCATCTTCAATATCATTATTATCTATAGAACGTTTTCTCTTAATACTTTGTTCATTATTAACGGTCAAATCCTTATTGTGTGTATCTTCCATTGTAACATCCTGTTCTTGTACTTGTAATTCTTGAACTTGATGAATATCATAACTATTCTCTGAAGCATCAAAAATTTTAACATCACCCCTATCAATTGAGTGTGGATTTATAGAATCAGAAAGGTTTTTCCGTTCTTGTTGCTCAGAATTTTCATATTCATTTAATACAACAGATGAATTTTTTGGACCTGTACTTGTTTTTTCCGAAGGCTCAACTTTTATTTGTGATTCAGTTACATGAGATTCTATCACAGGACTAGGTACCAAATCCTCCATTTTTATAACAGCTTCTTCGTTATTAGATAGTTTCTCAACCCCAGTCGAGTCTGGTTTTGTTTTCTTCGGTCTACCCCTCTTAGTAGCCTTAGCAGGTGGTTGTTGCTCATATTGTTCCGGAACCTGTCCAGAAGCTGATTCCATTTGCGAAGTAGAAACAACGGCAGCATCTTGCTTTTTAGTCCTCCTCTTTTTAGGAGGGTTGGCTGCCTTAGCCAATTGATCAACTTCCTCTTCATGTCGATGTTGTGAACTTATTTGTTCTTGAGATGACGAATTTGCAACAATATCTGATACTTGATTTAATTCAGCTGAAGCTTCTTGTTTTTTTGATTTTCTCTTTCTAGTCGGAGCCACTTTTGTCTCAGCACTAACAGCCTGTGGATCAGCTTCAAGAGATTTGACTTTTTTAGGTCGCCCTCGCTTACTGTGTGTAGCAGCAGGAAGAGGAGTGGGAATTGGAGCGATTGCTGGTTGAACATCAGGAGACGATGCGACAGGGGGAGAAGTATTATAATTATTACTATTCTGTGATTCGGATTGTATCCCACTTTTAAAACCGTGAGGAGGAAAGCTATTCTCATCTAAATTTATGAGGTTTCTTATAGCTGCTGGTGACGATGATGATGATGATGACGACGGATTTGTAGCTGGTGTCGGTTGAATATTTACAATATTCTTTTCTGGTGGTGGTTGTTGGTTTTGTTGGTCCGCTTCCTGTTTCTTTACTTTAGGCTTCCTTCCAGGTTTTTTCTTGACCGGTTCTTCAGGAGTTGCATTAATAAATAATAGATGTTGCTGAGGAACAGTGGAAGGAGCGGTAGTCGTAATAAATTGTTGTTGCTGTTGTTCTAAAGGTTCCTCCTTTACGGTAACAACTTCTTGTTGTTTAGCTTTAGATTTTCTTCCAGGTTTTTTTTTTACGGGAATTGTTGCTTCTTGTAGCTGAGTATCAGCCGATATAGTAGTAGAACTATTAGGTTCTATAATACTAGTAGAACCCTCTTGTGAAACGAGATCTTTCTTTTTAGTGGTCCTAGGTTTCCTTGTAGCCTTTTTCTTTGGTGGTGGTTCTTCTTGGGAAGGAGCAGTAGCCGACGTAGCGTCTTCAACATTACTCTCGGGTTGAATTTGATTAGATTTTGAAGCTGTATTTTTCTTTTTAGGCGGCATATTTTAGAACTAAACGTTTTATTTATAGAGTGTGAAAGAAAAATGAAAGTTTATAACGGGTTAAAAATAATGTTTTTTTTTTTATATTGGAAAAAAAAAAAAAAAAAAATAATTACCGTAAGTTAATCGCGCGATTCATTAATCACGTGAAGATAATTTTTTTTTTTTTTTTTTTTTGCTCCCAAAAAAATCAGTCCTTACAAAGAATAACATGTCGACCCCAAAAGAGAAAACCTTTGAATCACTGGTAAGTTATTTCACTAGTTTGCTATAGGTTGAATTGTCTGTATGTTCTAATAAAAAGGATAGGGCATTATTGAACCTTTATGTAAAGCGTGTGAACAATGCAAGTATAAAACACCTACGGAAATACAAGCAGAAGCTATCCCTTGGGCATTACAAGGAAGGGATGTAATTGGACTGGCACAAACTGGATCAGGTAAAACAGCAGCATTCGCTTTACCTATCTTGCAAGCATTATGGGAAGCACCACAAGGATTATTTGCTTGTATATTAGCACCAACCAGGTAATTAATAAACTTTTTTACTTTAGAGGAAGGTGGTTAATTGAGATGTGACGTTAATTACTTGATTATCAGGGAACTGGCGTTTCAAATATCAGAAATGTTTGAATCTTTGGGATCTGTAATAGGGGTTCGATGTGCAGTTATAATCGGTGGCATGGATATGATGTCGCAAGCAATTGCTTTGTCTAAAAAACCACATATCATTATAGCTACACCTGGAAGACTTCAGGATCACTTAGAAAATACAAAAGGATTTAGTTTAAAAAATTTAAAATATTTGGTAAACAAATTGAAAAAAAAATTCGTTTATTGTTACTGCTTAAAAAAAAAAATCTTATGGAATTATCAATATATAGGTTATGGATGAAGCTGATAAATTGTTGGATATGGATTTTGGTCCAATAATTGACAAGTTATTAAAGGTTATTCCTAAAGAGAGACATACATTTCTTTTTTCGGCTACCATGACTACGAAAGTAGCAAAGTTACAAAGAGCTTCATTAATGAATCCAGTAAAGATCGAAGTTTCCTCAAAGTAGGTTCGACGAATTTTCATTACGAATAATACTTCCCATTATAGGCTTTAACATTCCTTTGAACTTTTTCTTACTAAGATACTCTACGGTGTCCACGTTACTCCAATATTATTTATTTTTTCCATTCAAACATAAAGATTGTTATCTTGTTTATTTATGTAACGAATTGGCTGGTAATTCATTGATCATATTTACCAGAACATGTAATGATACACAAAGACTGGCATTGTTGTTACGTAATATGGGATTTCCCGCGATTCCATTACATGGACAATTATCACAGGCAAAAAGATTGGGTTCTTTGAATAAATTTAAAGCAGGAAGTCGAAATATTTTGGTAGCCACAGATGTTGCGTCAAGGTGCGTAATATTTATCTTGAGAGTTACTTTTTTTTTTTTGCTGAAACTAACATCCATTCATTTTTTTTTTCGTTAGAGGGCTTGATATACCTCTGGTGGATGTAGTGATTAATTTTGATATACCAGCAAATAGTAAAGATTATATACATAGAGTTGGAAGAACGGCAAGAGCAGGTAGATCCGGTAAATCCATCACATTAGTAACGCAATATGATGTAGAATTATATCAAAGAATCGAACATGTTATTGGTAAAAAAATGGATGTATTTCCAATTGATAGTAAAGATGATGTGATGTTATTACAAGAAAGGGTTAGCGAAGCTCAAAGAATGGTGACATTGGAAGTGAGAGAACAACAACAACAACAAAAGAAGGGTAGCAAGAGGATTAAAAATGATGATGATTTTAGAGACAAAGAAGATAGAGATATTATTCAATCTAATAAACTTGGTAAGAAGGCAAAGAAGATTAGGAGATAAAAATCATGACAAGAAATGTGATATTTAAAATATGATGTGATAAATTATCGTGAATGAATTGGCAATTAAGCCATTATGTTGCCAAATTCATCAATAAAAAAAAAAGCTAAAATTTTTTTTCCCAACGAAAATACAAAATTTATTTATTTTATTTTTCGAGAAGGAAATTTTTTATCAACATTACCTTATTGGGAAATAAATAACATTAAACAAGTTTTATATTAATAAGTTGCATAGGTTACATAGGTTAATGTCAAATTTGATTTGTTGTGAAAACGAAAAAGTCAGTTTTACTTTTTTAAATTAGATGTTACAACAACTAATATTTTTGCGAAACCAACGCAAAAAGTTGGTTAATAATAATTTTTTTTTTTTTTTTTTTTTTCCGTCAGTTCTAAAAGTCACAAAAAAATAATAAAATAAAATAAAATAATAAAAGTAAGATAAAAAATAAAAAAAACCCCAACCTTTATCAATTATCTCTCACGTACCAAAATTTTTTCCTTTTTTTTTTTTTTTTTTTTTTTTTTCAGAGATAATTCCTTTAAAATATTTAGTTATAACCGTTTAACGAACTATAATCCTTAACTTATTGACACTTGATAATTTTCCTTTTAATTTTCCAAGCAAAAAGTGAAAAAAAAAAAAAATACGGTAAAATTTATTAACCAAGTAATAAAATTCTATTTTTTAACGGATAAAGTTCTGTTAGACATTAATTTTTTCTTGGCTTAAAGTATATGTGATAATAATGAAGCTTTATTGCTTCGTTATTCTCGTAGTATTCATTTCTGGAATATTTACCGTAGGAGGAGGAGAATGGGGAACGAGAGGAATGATAGGAGTCAATTCTTTACCTTTATTACCAAGTACTAATCAAACTGAAGATATTTCTCATTCATCGGCACATTTAGTGAAACGTATAGATCCAGTCGAACATCAATCAAAATCAAGCACCTCTAATCAGGAAGAAAATGATGATGTCGAATCCAAACAACCACCATATCCCACTAGTCATAAGGATGATAACAATAAGGGGAAAGACGATGAGACGGAACAAAACAACAAGAATAATGGTAATGAAACACAGCCCGAACAGTTAATACATCCTGATCAAGCTAAGGAAAATGAAGACACCGCCAAACAAGTGAAAGAAGAAGCCATGATCATTAGGAAAGTTATCATCGTATTGGGTTCTCTTGGTGCTTCATTATTATTAGTTGCTATTGCTATTGCTGTATTATATTGGAAAGTCAGAAGGCAGCAAAAATTAGTTAAAATTGTTAAATCTTCTTCTTTTACACTTTCAAAAGGAGGGGAAGACCTTGATATAAGTAATATGAATGGGAATAACGTTATTGATAATAACAATAATAACAATAATAACAATAATAACAATAACAATAATTATAGTTATAATAATAATAATAATAATCATCATCATAATAATAATTATAACGAAGGTGGGAATGGAAGTGGAAAGAGGGATAATGGAGGTGGTGTAGGTAACGGAGAAGCGAGTATGAATGATGCATTTGCTTCCGAAAAATCAAGTATGGGGAATAATTCTAATTCGACAAATGTTATGGATAACGAAGTTGGTGGTGTCAATTTTCGGGTTGTCGGTAACAATGAGATGAATCATGAAACTTCGGATTCTGTGCAATACCATCACCCACCCGTACAACTTAGTTCCATACGGCAATTAACGCCTCCCGTGCAACCATCTGCTCCGCCTGCCGAAAAAGTGGGAGATACCGATTCAGACATTCAAATCGATAATGTTACATTTTCCACTCCAATTTTAACAGCTCCTCCGGCTTATTCGCCCACCGCTCCTCCAATATACGCTTTACCACATATTCCAATCCCCGAATTCGATGGTTCTGTTAGAGATATGATTTTATATATGGACGGGAATAATAATTACCAATTAGCTCAACAGCAAAATTTACAAAATTCTGATTCGAGAAATATTAATCATAATAATAATGGAACTTTTATAAGTTTACATTCTTCTGTCTCTTTACCTCCTCTTAATACTGGTGTTTGGTACGCTGCTGGTCCAACGTCGCAAACAAATACCCCTATTGATGTTACTCCTCATCAACAATCAAATCATCCCATAATAATACAATCCATTCATTCCCCCTCGAACTTAAATTCGCAGAATTCTACATCGAATTTACATTCATTTTCGGATTCAATTGAGAATAATGAAAATAATAGTCCCACACATCAAAGACATGATCCATCGATAATATAAAAATCTCATTAAGTTTTTCGAGTGTTAAAAACAATTTTTTTTTTGCTTTTCCTTTTCCTTGGCATTATTATTTTTATTATTTGCATTTTTTTCCCAATATTCTGTTAAAAAATTTTGTAGATATTTTATTTTCATTATTTCTTTTGTACTACAACATTTTTCTTAAGGGTAGGGTTTAATATAAATATATTTTTTTTCTAATGTGAACTTATTTTGTAGAGATGGGAAGTGTGGTAAAGATGGGATCATCATCATCATCATCATCATTTATTTTCTGTAAGTAACTTTTTAAATTTTTTCTTTTTTAAAGATAGAAGTTAAAAGGATTTATTTTTGAAATCCCTAATTTATTTTATTTTCTTTTCGAAAGTGAATTTTAAATTGCATTTTTTTTTTTTTTTTTTGATTTTTTTTGATTTTGATTTTTTTCCTTGTATATAGATTTTTTTTTTTTTTAATTTTTTTTTTTTAAAAAAACAAAAAAAATTTAAAAATTTTATGCATTTAATCAAATTAATTTGCATTTACTTGATATGCTTATAATAAAAAAAAAAAAGTTAATTTATTACATGAATTTGATATGGAATTTATTATAAAATCTTATTAATTTATTCATCCATATATCAAGTAAATAAATAATATATTATAAATAAATCAGATGTTTAATCATTAAATGAATGAAGGGATTTCTTACTCATTATATAAATTCAATTACTATCATAACAGCTCTCTTTTATAATTTTGTTCATTTCTTACTATACATGAAAATTAAGATTTTGAGTTGCTAGTTCCAGAACGATTACCACTACTTGAACCTCTTGATGATGATCCTTTTGATCCAGAAGGTTCCGTTCTTGGTCCTTTAACCGTTGTACCTGACGTTCCTGCAGGTGCTTTAATAACATTTCCCAATCCTATAACAGTCCAGAAAGATAAAGATTTTGTGATTTCATTACTTTCATCTGCAGAAATTTCATCGCTTGCAACAGCTTTTGAAGAATTGGTTTCTTCTGATGATTTTTCTTCTGTTGTGACACCATCATTCTCATTATTTTCAGTGTTTTTATTAGTATATTTAACCAAAAGGGGAAACTACAAAGTTGAAAAAAAAAGTAAATATATATATATTTTTTTTCGGATTATTATTATTATTATTATTATTTGATAATTAAACATACTTTGAATTCTTCAACTTCGGCTAATGGAGTGATTTCAAATATGATACTTGTAGAATTACCACGCTTTTCATAAATACCAATATCAGCTTTTGCAGCACGCCTTGATGAAATTAAATCCTCTTCATATTCCAATACTTCATTATATGGTGTAATATTAAAATGTGGCGCAAGGATCGTAACTTTTCCACATTCATTAGTTTCCTCTTGTATAGTTAAATCAACCGAAATTTCTTCATATAATGGATTTGAAAATTTCAAAACAATTTGTGTACGTTGATTAAGGATAAGTTTTGGTAAACTTGCTATGGTAATCTTTGGAATGTTTTTCCTGAAATTAGGAAGAACATTTTAAATTAACCTCAAGATCAGAATTAATAAATTTCAACTCCAATTCTTACAATGCAACAAGTTTAATCTTGAATCGTGTCGCTTGAGCCTTTTGCTCTGGTTTAATGAGAATATGACGACACGAACGACATCTCTTTACACGCTTTGTGCGAAGATGGATTCGTTGTGGTTGAAGACGCCTAAAAAATCAAACGCGCCAACTTTAATAATAGTCATTATATGAAGTAAAGTAACTTCACAACATTCAATAAGAATTCACCCACTCCACTTTGTAAGGTTGATCACTAAGTTGATTCATTCTTTGAGTTAATGTAGTAACTATAATCGAAATTAAAAAAAAAATTTAATTTGATTGATTTTTTTTGAAGTAAAATAAAAAAAATATATATATATATATTTTTTTTAAAAAAAAAAAATAGAAAAATACTTTGGTTTACGTCTGTTAAATGAACCAAGTCATCAACCAATCCACTTTCAGGTTCAACTTTATCGACGGCAGCTTCATACTTTTCAACATCATCCGATTTTTGCTGAGCATGAGCCAATCCGGTGTTACCATACCTACTGCTAAAACTATTCATTGACATTCCTGGAATAGATAATAAAGAAGAGGGTAGGGTTGTAGAAGGTGTGTTATGTCGCAAGTGTTTTTCAAATTGATCTTTAAGATGATCAAATTCTTTAACATCCGGTCTCTCATCCTCAGTCTTTTGAAGTTGTACTGAATAAAGTAAAACAAAATGAGTAAGAAACGGTAATTCCACTTTGAATCAATTCAAATAAAATTTATTTAGATATTACATGCTAGACCAGTTGCCTTTTCAAAAGTCATTCCTATCTCTTGTGAATCCCAACGACAAACACCACATGAAAGATAATACGGTGCTCCGGTGGCTGAAACGGTAGGCACGGTAGGTGAGATAGGTAATGGAGTTGGTTGTGGCTCACTACTAGCTACAACTGAAAGTGTGTTTTGACATATCGGACATTGAAAACAATTACGTGCACACCTATTTCTCTCACTTTTCACACTGGCTGTTGGGACTTCAAATAAACAATTAGGACAGTAATAACAAACTATCTCTTCTTGGACACATCTAGGACATCTGATTTGATGACAATCGTCACAAAAATATAATTTAGATATAGGAAAAGTAGAAAAATGTATTCCAGGTGAATAAATATTAAAGGTCTCTTCTTCCTTCTCTGATTCTATGCTAGTAGTAGGATTATTTACATCAGGACAACCGCAATGATAATGTACATAAGGCCGTATATGCCGCGTCTCTGTTTGTAAAGAATTCATTTTCATATAAAATTATCCTATCTATCTAAAAGTATTAATATCGTTTTGACTTGTGAAAAGAAGTGCGATATGTAAATCATCTATAAATATCCAATCGTTATGATGATCGAATTTTGTAAAAAAAAAAATGCTGATTGGTTGAAGTCGATTGAAGCGATAAGAATTTACGCAGGAATTTATTAAAATTTTTTTTGAATTTTAAATTAACTTGATAATTTGAACAAAATGTATAACACCGATAAAAAAAAAAAAAATTATCAAAATTATGAATCCCATCTTTATAAATTATAATAAATAAAAAAATTAAATGTCAGTCGATTTGCATTCCCAATGAAAGCGTATTACCATTAACGTCATTTCCACAGAACATCATCATCGATTTGTTGCAAGTCTGTGAATTGGACGCCCTGAAACGCTGACCAACTATGTGGTCTTATTGACTGCGTACCTAAAACAGGGTTTGGTCCAGCAGAGTAAGGGCGAACCCAATCCATATTCATGGTAACCTGTATGCCATCAAATGGATTCTTAACAGTTTCCTTAGAACCTGGTTCGCGAGGAAATTCGTCACTTGAAGTACGACCAGGCCACCAAGCGTAAGCGCTGACGGCAGGGCTGAATTTAATTATATACTGATCATCCTGAACATCAATAATGCGAGCTGGGAGATAAAGCTGTGACTCTTCAAGGCCATGGTAACGGAAATGATAGTCTGGGTATGTGACGGGTGCTTCGACAAGATCGCCAACGTGAAGGCATCGATAAGGCCTGATATCCCAACTCGTTTTTCCTTCCGTCCATGGACACCAAGATATATCAGGATTTTTTTTATGTTCAAGTTCTTGGTCTTCTGTGAGGCCAAGGTAATAACCATCACCTTCAGAATCATCATCTTGTCCACCGTCTTCGCCTTTTTCAGTATCTTCATCTTTTTCAATGTCTTCTATTGGGCTGTTTGAGGAAGTCGGAGACCAAGCAACATGCTTTACAGAATCACCATTGACCTCGGTAACTTTAACATCATACCATGACCCGTCCACGTGGATCTATTATAAATCATAGTGTAGATGTTAATATAATATCTCCAAATGTATTAATTCAATTAGGGATTGGAATCGAAACGAATATAAAATCGAGAATCAAATGTTACTAATTTGTGTAAGCTAATCTAATCAAAATTGTGTGGTTTATGACCTCTGATTTTTTAGCATCGGTCTAAATCAAGTGATCAATTCCATTTACAATATTATTACATTTGTGAACATGATTTTATCAGAAAATAATATCGGTTTCAAAACTCGACTCTCAATTTTAGAATCAATTCCCATTCCCAATTTGAATAAAGTTGTCTTGATATAACGCTAAAGCATTCACCTGGATTTTCTCACCAACTTTAGGTTCACAAGTAAAAACCGTCGAGGGTCCCAAAATGCAATAATCAAATTCTGGAAGATCGGCAAAATCATCAAATTGGTCACTCTGTATCGCACGATCTTTAAAGCCAGTTTGCGACTTTGTCTTAAATACAATAGCATTGTCTCCTGATCCCGCGGTCACAATATATCGACCGCCAGCACAAGCTTTAAGCTCCACAATTAAAAGGTTATCACTCCATGCACTTGAACCATTTTCAAAGTTTTCCAAGATAGAAATTGGGATTCCAGTACGAAGCCCACCAAGCATTCGCACGTTCTTTGAGATAAGTTTTTGTTCAATCTGTCCGGTCTGGAGGTAGCGAACATACACCAAGATGTCATTTTTAGGATAGGTGATGTTTTCAATAAGGTTGTTAAAACGTTTCTGATTGTCCTTTTCGTATATGAAAATGCCAAGTTCCGTCGATGTTGGCACCGAGACGATTTGACAGGCAGACATCCAACCAACGCTGTGGGCGGGACTCTCTATTTCTTTAGGAAGGGAGATATCGCTGGTTGTTCGCTGGCATTCAACAATAGTACCGTATCCACAGCTATCGAGAACGACTTGCCTCAATTTGATGGCCAACGAATCTTTACCAAGGAAATTCAAATAATCATGTGGTTTAATGTAGCCTTTATGGAGTGGATCCAATGCTTTTCGCAAGGATGGAATCCATAGTGGTCGAATGTCTTTGAGATTGCGCGTCCCAGTTGAATCGATGTAATATCTGTTACCATACCGGCGGATGTCATCGATGGAACCGAAGTAATCCTCCTTGGTTGCGGTTGGAATATTACTCAGCTCAAAGGTTACCTCGAGTTCGTGAATAAATCGAGCCCATGAAACGTACATATTCTACATTCAAAGATCGAAATATTTTATAAGCATCAGACTTTCAAAAGCAAATTAGTAAAGAATAACTTACCTCGTAAGGGGCAACAGATGATATGGTGAGCTCAGCAGACCTGAAACGGTCCTTCCAAAATGAAATCGCCTCAGGATTATCTCTTGAAAACCCTGCAAAAAAAAAAGGTTCAGTGGAAAGTGTACAACGTTCGAGTTTTTCTTGAAGCTGCTGACAATCGCTTTTAAGCCTTGTCACTAATTCATCAATTGTATTGGCAAGGGCATCTTTCAATTCCGAACTTATGATGTTTGTAGAAGCGGATGTTAAAGTTGATGTAGAGGTAGTTGTTGAAACGATTGTTGATGCGGATACAGTCTGAGCGCGTTGTACGATACTCAAAGCAGTATCTGTGATGTTAAGATGGGTTTCAACGTCCATGATGGACTTTTGGATGTCAGCTAGAATACTGGGGGCTTTATATATTCCAACGACTTTCTTGACCTTTCCAGTGAAAGACTTTTTGTCTTTTATGGTAAGGTCCCCAACACACTTTATATAAACCTTTTCGGTTCGTTCAAGGGTGTCCTTGATACTGACAATATAGGCTTTATCAATACTGGCGGTAACAATGTTATTGAACATAGCTTTGAGCAGTTTTAAAATTTTTTCCAGCTTCGAGAGACTCTCGACAGCCTCTTTATACGCTTCCAATCGCTCAGCAATTTGCTGGCCCAATAAAATGACCCTATCAATAATGCCAACGATGTCGGTCATCGTAGGATACAGCAACGAGAGTATTAAGTGAAACCCGTAGAGCTCATAACTGCGGATCTGGTCTGAAAAGTATTTTATGGGGGCATAATAGAAAAAGAATGCTGTTTTTCTATTAGGTCGTACTAACTTACTATTCTGTGCATCGGCTAAAATATTTTCCGTATAATGCATATTTTTGGCAAAGAAATATAACATGTGATAAATAATATCACGTGGCGTTAAATTTTTTTTTTAATAACAATAGCGTGCCAACAACTGAAATTGAAAGTCTTTCGACAAAAAATTTAATACAAAAACATAATTGAGAATAAAACTGTAAATAAAAGCAATAAAGCTCTTGCATTTTTTTGATAAATAACTATAGCAATGTGAAAGGCAAGGGGGACTCTCCTGGTGATGCATATTTTCAGATAGCTGGTTCATACGGAAGGTATCTGATTAATATAGATGATTATAAAAGATACCGCAATCCTTGTTTTCTTCTGCACTTACATGGATCTTGGCTTGGAATTTCAGGAGCTGTATTTGGAAAAAAGATTATAGTCGAATTTCTAACACATACAATGTGACACTTAAAGAATTCAATTTGATAATTTTTAAAAAGTAATAAAAAATAATATAAAAATAATACCAAAAAAAGAAAGCCACAATTATAATGCTACTACAAATTACCGGTCTTCTTTTTTGAAAATAATTACTTGTTTCTGACTTATATCGATTTAAAAATGCCTTCTTTTCATATGATCAGCATTCAGTGATACAAG
The DNA here is from genome assembly GCA_910591825.1 of Funneliformis caledonium. Lineage (NCBI taxonomy): Eukaryota > Fungi > Glomeromycota > Glomeromycetes > Glomerales > Glomeraceae > Funneliformis > Funneliformis caledonium. The sequence goes on from CAJVPQ010001123.1 coordinate 19,099, forward strand.
CACGTGACTTGAAATTGGCCAATCATATCACTCTCAAATTGCACATGCAATACTATTGGTTAAAAAATCAATATAATCAGATATTCAGGATGGGAAAAATATTCATCCATTATTAAAAATATCACAGAAAAAACAAAATTTTATCTGACTTTAAGAATACAATAAGAGGAGACGATTTTCCCTTATTGAAACTGAGACTAGTAAAAGAAATACAGAATCTATTGAGAGAGAAGGTAAAGAAATTGAGAAGGAAAAGTAAATACAAATGTGTCTACTTGCAGCAGAATTCATATAGATCAAATCTAAAAAAATAAAAGAATAATAAAAGGAATACCAAAAACTACTTATTATCATAAGTTTAGTACTTCCAGTGCACTTACCAATGCTTCTAAAAAAACACCTAAGATTACTGTTTTTAGGGTAGCGGTAGATTCATTGGTTGGTTCTTCTGTATTATCCAAATTTTTAGCATTTTTAAATAGGTGTATTAGTAAGTTTGCTGTCAGTTTTTCAGCTTTGTCTTTGTTTCTATCTTTACCTTTTTCTTCTTTTCTATCTTCACCTTTATTTCCTTTTCTATTACCTTCTCAATTACCTTCTCTTTGTTTCTGGTAGAATCATTTCTATTTCTTCTTCTTCATATCTTGCTATTTGTTGTTCAAATCCTTTTATTACTTTTAAAAATTCTTTTTAATATACAATAACATCTTCTCATTCATATTTGTTAAGATAAATGCCTTTTTAATATCTTCAAATTTATATTCTAAAATATGCAACCATCTTTCAACAGTTCTTATGCTAATTGTTTTCTGGATTTTTATATGTTCAGGTAAAATAAAATCTTCAATATATTGTTTAAAGTGAGTTACATCAATGCCATTTGAATCTGATTTTTATTATAACCATTGTTACAAGCTCAATGCAACATCTTTATCATCAATAAGTCAATTATATTTTTAGTATTTACCATAACATAAAACTGAAAATGATTGGTGATTTAAGTAAAATTTGGTCAAAGAATAAATCCATTTAGCAGTATATAGTTTTGAAATAATAAAAACAATATATGAGGTCTTTGCAATAGAAAGGGAGGAAACTCCAAAAAAATTAAAATTTTAGTTTATAAGCCAAAAATGTTTCAAATACT
>CAJVPQ010001124.1:0-20244 GCA_910591825.1 Funneliformis caledonium
CCCATTTGTTGATTGTTCTACTTATTAGATTATACCAGTCGGTTGCTTCTTCTCTTAATATTTCTGCTACTATTGCTTTTATTATAAACAAAAATATATTCATATATCCTTAAAATTAAATCTAAATTATGATCTCTAAAACATAATTTTTTATATAATTTTTTTGTGTAATGAATACATACAATCAATAAATCTAAATATCAAAAATAATATCTATGTACTAAAAAAAGAATTTATAGTAAAAACTACGTTAAACCTATCGTTACTTTTCAAAACTCATCAAACTCTTTAATAAGGTAATAGTCATTAGAGTATTGTAATAATATATCATTTTGTTTTACTTTTGAAACTATTATACATATTTTTTTACATTAATATATATTTTTTATAATTTAGTTAAAAATTTATAATCTCAGAATAAGTTTTTTAAAAAAGGTATTAGCAATTAGACATTATTTTATTTTTATTTATTTTGTAAGATATATTTAAGATAAATATTGACAAAATTATTTTATAACTTACAGCAAACAAATAATAAAGTTGAATTCAAGTTCTAAATTTCCAATTCTTTGTAAAGTATATTTTTGTTCATTTCATTTAGAACATATGAAATTAATTTTATTGCTATGTAAATCTTTTATGAAGATCATTTTGTCTATTTTATTGCCATCGATCAACTATGTAAATCTTTAGATGTCAATTTTATTACCCTTGATAATCACGTAGATCATAGATATCTATTTAGTTACCTGTAGATCTGGCAATTTTATTGATATGGTAACTTTATTGTCTAGCAAAATGGCAACTTTATTTCCTTCAATATATTTTATTTAGTTTATTCTACTATTTATCCAACATGTATAAATATCTCTGTATTTTCTTTAAGTCTCAGTACTGATGAGATGTTAGTCTTTTAGATATTGAACTTATATTATATTAATAAAGGAGTATAATTAACTAAGTATAAAACTTATCCTTCACAAATCACTTAAAACTGTTATAAATTATCTGTGATCCTTTGCATTCATGCAATCTCTTTAATTATTATTAGTAAACTTATTATATAATATTATATTGATTTGTTGTATTAACTTGGAGTCCTTGAAGTATAATCTCTGAAATATCTTTAAGTTATCATGTTATTTTTTGTATTTTATCTTACGTGCATTATCTTAAGAATAAATCTTTGACATTATTGCGAATCCTTACCTGTGATTCTTCAAGTAATTGTTTTAGTTTTATTTACCCTTTAAGATTTTATTTGAAGTTACAAAACAAACGTAACAATTTGGTGCTCTTTATAAGGAACAAAAATAATAATTAAGTACAATTTATATGAGTATTCAAGAACCATTGAGATTGGAAAAGAACATCAATAACATGACCAATCACTTAGAAGAAATTGATATTGAAATTCTTTTAGTAACCAGAGAATTGCAACAACAGTTGAATATCCTCACTGAACTTCTTAACTATATTTATATTTATCCTGACATCAAAGGAGAAATAAGAGGTCTAGTTACTCACAAAAAAAGTAAATTACCACTTGACATAATCTATTTAGTCAAATATGAGATTAAAGGAGGACTAAAGAGTCTCAACAAACACCTATTTGACCTACATAAAGACTATAGATGCCTGCCGAAACCTCCTCAAAATAATTTTGTCATATCCTTTTCTATGTTTTTAATATAGTTTCGACAGTTTCAGCTTTCGTCGTATCAAAAGGGTTTCGTCATATCCCTTATTATGATTTTAATATAGTTTTGTCTAAGTTTCGACTGTTATTAAGGGGTTTTGTCCCTCATCATTTTAAAGACAGAAATAATCTATTGGAAATCAGAAGAAACTTGCTAGATCTCCTTAGAGGTTTTTACTAGTAGATGAATTATGACTTGTACTATAAAATAAGAAGTCAACACCAGCATGACCATTTAGAATATTTAGGATGAAAACATTTTATAAAATCTTTTAATAAAGCTTGTAATATTTGTCATAAACCTTCTAAAAATCTGAGTACCCAATTTTAAAGATTCTATCAGTAGATTCGTCAGTAATATGACGCATATATTTATTCATCTTTAAGTAAATAATATTTTAACAAAATAGAACAATACTTTGATATTAATAATCCACATAGTCTCAATACTAAGCAAGTAGCAAAAACAGTAATCTCATTAATATTTAGTTTAGGGTTTACGAGACTTTTTGATCCTAAAATAATATATCAACCTATTCTTATTATTTCATACAATACCAACCATTTTAACTTTGAGAAAACCCCTTCACTAAATCTTGTAAATATGGCTATAACACTAGACTAATTTAATGCACTGATAACGCAGTTAACTACTCGTATGGCAAATAGATTTAATGGTATCAATATTCTAACACTACCTGCAGCAGAAAGTTTTATTATCAAAGTTGATCTTTTCTATAGAAAAGACAGCGAAGTCGTCCAAGAATGGATTAAAATGTTCTTAAGAGCAAAAGAAGCTAATGGATGGTCAAATAATAGAAGAGTAGCAATAGTAGCAGAAATATTAAGAGAAGAAGCAACCGACTGGTATAATCTAATAAGTAGAACAATCAACAAATGGGATGAGAATACAAATATAGGATTTAGAGAAAGATTCTTAGCACAGTTTTTATCTTAAGAAAGTTATATAGATAGTAATATGAATTAATGAATCTGAAACAAGGAAATGAAAAGATTGAAACTTATGCATCCAAGTTCAAAAAGTTAGCAAATAGAGTAGATGCAGAAAGAATTCCAGATGCCTTTAAGGTATGAATGTTCTTAAGCAGATTGAATAGAGAATTAGTGATCTTAGTTGCGATACAAAATTCAGCTGATTTGAACACTGCTATTACTCAAGCTAAAACTATTGAAGCTGGAAGATATTATATAATAGAACATGATTTTAATAAGTCAAAAGTTGAAGACAACATTGAAAAATTATTTAAATAATTTGAACAAATAGCTTTAAATCAAGTAAATATCATAATCGCATCAACCAATAATTTAACTGAAAGAAAAACTTACAATCCTGAAGGTAAACTAAAGAAAGAATTAATCTGTTTCAGATGCAGAGAAAAAAGTCATATAACTAGACAATGTCTTTTAAAAAAAGTTTTATCTTAAGAGAACTGGAGAAATAGAAATGATGACCAAAACAGAAAGGAAGTAAACATGCTTGAATAAGAAGTCTTTCCAACAATTAGAAGGAAAAGATCTGAATCATAAAGAGAAACTAATACCAGATGAACTTGATCTCAGACAATTAATGAACTGATTGAGATTACTGAATAAATACTACAGACAGTAGTAAATAATACTACTAAACTTAGAAAGAGAATATCTAGAGGACCATCACTTTTAGATAATATTGAACTTTACAATATATGGGATGACCTTGTAAATGTAAAAGCTAACATTAACATTGGATAAATGATGCAATTTAAGTCGTAACAGCAAAAACTCCTTCAAGGAATGAGAAGGCCTAAACTGGAAGGAAATGCAGCATTTACTAACAGTCAGAAAGAAAAACAAACTATGGTATTGCAATGTCATATTAAATTTAAGAAAAATCCTGTAGTAGCTATCATTGACACTGGAGCTGCAGTAAGCATCATAATACATAAGTTAATGAAAAAACTTGGATTAGATATTAACAAACCCTCACAAATAATTATTGTTACAGCAAATAGACAAAGAGAAAGAGCTCTAGGAATGCTAAAAAATGTACTATTAATTATTCAAGGAATTCTTATCAAGACAACCTTCTAAGTCATTGATTTAATTAACAAAACTTTACTTTTAAGAATTGATTGATGTAAGAAAAATAAAGTCAATATCAACTTTAAAAAATAATGAAATGATTTTTACTTCTGGATTAAACAAAACTATAGTTTTAATATAGTGTATTGTCAGAAAAAGAATTAAAGCTGTAACTATTAAGGATGAACTCGATGAAATGATTGAATAAGGGTTAGAATATAGATCTAATGATGCAGAAGAAACAGATAGTTATATTGTCAAAATTGAAGAACAAGAAGAAGATACTAACATCTGAAATTAAGTATAAGAGAAAGATTTAACTTATTCTTAGGTTTTAGGCTGACGAAGTAATACATACAAAGAAGAAGTTAACCATCCTAAATATGTACTTAATATTTTGTACGATAAAGATGGTATATTTCTCTCAATTAAAAAAGGAGAAGTCATGTATGAAATGTAGCAATCTTCTAAAGGAAAAGTAGAAGGGAATGAAAACCTAATGAAAGCAGCAATACGAGAAACTGAGGAAGAAACGGGAATAAAAGTCAAGGAAGAATACTTAGAATATCTATTTAATAATTCAGAATTCAATTGCAATGTGTACGCAACAAGATTCCTAAAGGAATTAAGTTAGAACAAATTGAGAAGGATAAAAATGGACCTTGAATTTGTATTAGCTTCCTGAAATATAAAGAAATAGCTAAGCAAGGAAAAACTACCCCAATCCACATGATATTTATCAATAAAATATTGGATCAAATTGTATAAAATAACTTGTCTAATAGTCTTGCAGAAACTATGCAAGTGGAAACTGTGAAAAATGAAGTTGTGACTCCAAAGTAATAAAAGGAGATTGGCATTCTGATAAAAGAAAATAAAGATAGATTTGTCACTAACATTTCTGAAACTGGACAATTAACTAGAGTTGGAAGAACTAATATAGCTCAACGTAAAATTGATACAAGAAATGCTGATTCAATTAGAAGAAATTATTATTAAATGACAAAAGAAGAGTAAGAATTTATCAATGAAGAAATTAAAAAAATGCTATGTGAAAGAATTATTCAAGCATCAGACAGTCCATAGGTATCACCTACAATTCTTGTAAAGAAAGCAAATGGAAAGAAAAGATTATGTATTGATTATAGAGGACTTAATAAACACACAAAAGAAGATGCTTACCCTTTGCTTAGAATTAATAAAATCCTAAAAACTTAAATAGAGCAAAATGGTTCTTAACATTTAACCTAGCTAGTAGATTTTAGCAAATTGAAATGAATCCTAAGAATAGAGAGAAAACTGCATTTGTGATAAAAGGAAGACATTACGAATTTAATATTATGCCTTTTAGTTTATGCAATGCTTCAGCAACTTTTCAGAAAATGATGAATAAAGTATTAGAAAAATACATTGACCGATTTATAGCAATTTTTATTGACGACATTATCATATCGTTTATTCAAAAAACATTGTGAATATCTTCAAATGCTCTTCTATAAACTAAAAAAGGTGAATTTAGCCTTAAACAAAGAAAAATGCAAAATGTTTAAAAGAGAATTATGATTTTTAAGACATAAAATTAATGAATATGGAATCTTACCAGACCCTCAGAAGGTAGAAAAAGTTTAAGACTTCCTTATACCAAAGAATGTGAGACAAATTAAAGGATTTCTTGGATTGGCATCATATTACTGAAAATTTATTAAGGACTTTTCTAAAATTGCCAAACCTTTAAATAATCTAACTAAAAAAGAAGTTGAATATGACTGGACCAATGAATGTCAAAATGCATTTGAAACCTTGAAAGGAAAACTGACACAAGCTCTAATATTAGGATATTCAGATTTTAATAAATGTTTTATCTTTTTACTGACGTCTTAGAAATTGGATTAGGAACTATACTCGCACAAAAGAATAACCAAGAAAAAGAAAAAGTAATTGCCTATGTGAGTAGAACCCTTAATATACATGAACAAAATTATAGTTCTCAAGAATTAAAATGTCTAGCGATTAACTGGGCAGTTGAATACTTTCATCACTACACCTCTTTAAAACCCTTATCTTAGTAACTGATAATGCAGCATTGAAATGGCTACAAACTTTAACCATAAAAAATCAAACTAAAAAAGCTAGATGGTTATTAAATCTTCAACAATATATATTTCAAGTTCAATACTATTCAAGAAAGAATAATGCAAATGCTGACGCTTTATCCAGAATAGACCTTGATAATGATGAAGATTCTAGTGAAATTATGGAAACTTACATGATTTTTGTACGAAATGAAAAAAACTTGAAGAAAAGAAAATCAAATGGTATATCTCTTCACTAGAAAATAACATAAAAGAAAGTGATAATGAATCATACTTTGAGCAAGAATTAATGAATCAATTTGGAAATCACTTATTAATTACTATTGGATATCAATGCTCAAGAAATTAAATGATTGAAATCTGCAAAGAAAATATTAAAGTCAAACAAGTAATTACAAATTAACTGATTACCAAGAAAGGCTCTAAATATACTGACTTTTATGATATTGAAAATCATTATTTTCACATGTATTACAAGGCATGCAAACATAATTTGTCTTATAGAATTATTCTTCATGATTGCATTATAGATTTTAATGTGAAAAATTCACTCTGATATGAATCTTAATTATTTAACTAATGAATTATGATGGACTGAACCTTTACTTATTTAACAAGAAAATGCTTATGCACAATTGTTCACTATGCTCCAATAATTTCATTTTTATATCAACAAAATTATCTAAGTAAAAGCGAAATTATTAACATTGTAATTAATAGCTCAAAATTTTACTACAAAATGGAAGAAAACTGATATAATCAACTTAAACATTATTTAATTACATCAGATTTATCTAATGATAAGAAATTAGCCAAACATATAATCAGATAATCAAAATATTTCATAATTTTAGAAAATCAACTTTACAAAAGGAATAAAAGAAATCCTAAAAGCTATCTTAAAGTACTGAAAATGAATGAGATAAAAACAGTACTCTTTGCAATACACAATCATCCTACAGAAGAACATTTAGGAACAGAAAAAGTTTTTGAAAAGATTAAAGAAAATTATTACTAATCACAATGTTCGAAGATATTAGAAATTATATTAAAGCCTGTGACTCTTGTCAAAGAAGAAGGAAATCCATGAAAAACAATACTCTCTTACATCCTATTCTAGTAGGAAGACCTTTTGAAAAAATAGGAATAGATTTTGTAGACCATTACCACTAACTCGCAAAGAAAATCGTTATATAATTGTAGCAACAGATTATTTAACTAAATAGTCTAAAGCAAGCGCAACCCCAGCAGCAGATGCAAAAATAGTTGTAGACTTTATTTATAAAAATATAATTTACCGATATGGATGTCCAAATTATATACTTTCTGATCAAGGAACACATTTTAGAAACTAAGTAGTAGAAGGATTAATGAATAAGTTCAAAATTAAACACTTATTATTAATACTATACCATCCTTAAACTAATGGATTAGTTGAGCGATTTAACAAGACTTTGTGTGAATCTATAGCGAAAGTGACAGAGAATTTATAAGAATGAGATAACGTTATAAACTCCATTTATTTGCTTATCAAACTGCAAAAAATTCTACTATAAAGTTTACACTATTCTATTTGATTTATGAAAAAGAAGCAAGATTACCAATTACCGCTCTTGAAAATGAAACTTTGGAAATAAATTTGAAAAGTTTAGAAAAAAATAGGCAACAAGCAATAGAAAATGTGACAAAGATACAAGAGAAGCAAAAGAAGCGATATGACTCAAAATTAAGTGATCAACTAAATTTAAAATTAGAGATAAAGTTCTTTTATATGACATAGCTAAAGAGAAAACTTAAACTGAAAAATTAGAAGAAAATAGAAAGAACTATTCTATATTTATGACGTACTACTCAATAGAGCATACAAATTGAGATCTAATGAAGGATGAGTTCTTAAGATACCAATTAATACAAATTTACTAAGAATCTATCATGATCAGCAAAATTAGAATCCTATGATCTATGTTTGAGTTAGAGCTCTGAATCAGGTCAAGTCAACCTGTTTATCTGACCTGACCTGATCTGAAAATCCAAGTCAGATTAGTAGATTTTCAGGTTAATGTCAGGTCAGGCTAACAGATCGAACTGACCTGACCTAACCTGACAAAATTCAGGTCAACTAATCATCATTCTTGAATAATGTTTTATTGTTTAATTAGAATAATTTGTTATCATTCTTGAATGATAGTTTTATCATTTGAGAATGATATTTTATCATCTGAAAATGATATTTTTATCATCTAAGAATGATGGTTTTATTATTCAATTAGAATGATTTATTATTATCTGAGAATGATAGTTTTATCATCTGAAAATGATGGTTTTATTATTCAAGAATGATATTTTATCATTTAAGGATGATATTTTATTATTCAATTAAAATAATTTCGTTATCATTTAAAAATAATAGTTTTATCATTCAAGAATGTGATTTTATCATTCAAGAATGATGTTTTATCTTTTAATTAAAATGATTCATTATCATTTGAGAATGATAGTTTTATCATTTGAGAATAATGATTTTATTATTCAAGAATGATAGTTTTATCATACTTTTAAAGGAATAAAATATAGTATCTGTAAATTATTACTGAAATTTGATTAAATCAATACAATATTAAGTTCAAGCTATTCTTATAATAAATGCTAGTTTAATAAAATATTAATCTAGTATTTAATAATATAAATAAAATAAATAAATATATATATAATTTATGTCATAATAAATTTTACAAAACAACTAATAATTTTTATATTTCCTATAGGTTTAGATAAGTATATTAAATATATATATAATAAAATTAATCCTTTATAATATAAAGTAAAGTTTTTTAAATATTATTTAATATTACATAAATAAATAAATAAAAAATAGATTATAATATATAATAAGAAAATAAAATAAATAAAATATATATATTGTAAAATACTAAAAATAAACACTTTCTTTTTGCAATCATATGATTACTAAAATTGGTAAGAATATTTAATTTTAATTATCATATTACTTTGAAATTTTTATATATTGTTAAAAAAAATTATTGTAATCTATCTATTATTTTAAAAAAAAAAAAAATATTTTTAATTTTTTCTTTATATTTGTTATTTGTTTATAGATTTATTATAAAAATAATTTAATTTTTTATATTAATCATTTATAATCTTACTATTAATAAAAAAATATGTTTTTTTCATATATATTGTCTGTTTACTGAAAAAAAATTTTCTTAATATTTATCTATTTATCTTTCACTTATTATAAATATAATTGAATCTATTATAAAAAACCTTTTTTTATGTCTATTAAAAAATAAATTTTTATACTTGTTTATTTGCAAATTTTTTTTTAACTTTTAAAAAAATGGCAGAAAAAAGAGTGAACATAAGAAAAAGAACATTGTATTCATTTGAAAAGAATTAAGAATATAAAAGAAATATTATAATAAAATACTTTAATTTAGATGGTCTAATGAAAGGTCCTGATTATGAAAGTATCATATTAAAATAACTGTATAGTACATTTTAAGAATAATTCTTCTAAGTAATATAAGTATAACTATTGTCACTGGATTTATTTTTATTTATCTTAATGTCTAAGTTGAGCAACTGTGACAGTTGATTCTACACATTAGAGTTTTTGACCTTAGGATTTTTCTCTAAATCCTACAGGTATCCGTTATACTTGAATCAACTCAGCAATTTATTATATCTTAGAATTTAAGATATATTTAATCAAACTCGTAATGACGAACTTAATAGCAAGTTAGTATAAGGTATCACAATAATCTTAGATGAGAGACAACATTAAAGGAAAAAGTAGTTTGTATGGATTTAAATTGATTCTTTTATTTATAACTTGAAACTTGCAAAAGAGTTTGTAAACTTATAACTAAGTTAATTTACAACTTGAGCAAAAAGCTATTCTATTTATACAAAATTAATTTGCTACAGCTAACTACTTACTACACTATAAATTAACTAAATATAGATATATATTTTAATAAAAAATATATTTAAATATAATAAAATAATAAAAATAATATAAACTATAAAAATAATAAAAAGAAATAAAACAAATTATAGATGTTAAAAAAATTACAGGTAAAACAGAGTAAATAGAATAAACAGGCTATACAGAAGAAATAGGCAAAACAGAAATTATTATTGATCACTGTTTAGCACAATAGCGATGTCACTTAATATGAGATCATCATTAATTATAGGATTCCACATGATATTTGGAGCTGTAATTTCTTCCGTTAACACTATGTATACTTTAGCCATTTTAATACTAGTAACTTAATAGATATCACATCATTTATCATGATAAGATTCTAATTATCATAATCAGAGGCTCTTCTAATAATTAGAAGATAGATAGCAGTAGAAAGGACGGGCAGATCTTTTGTTTTTCACTTAGGAACCCAATAAAGATAGTTATCAAATTAAGTATTCTAGACTCTCCCTGCTATTAAAATGATTAATTATTGATTTGCTATTCTAGAGTTCTCAAAGCATAGTTCTACTATATCATTAAAATTTATATTCTTAGAATCTATTTCAGCTTTTCTTATTTATTAAAATTACTAATTTGTTTTCTTGCTTTTGCATGCCTTCTTAATTATAATCCTATTATAATAAAAATTTACACTTAATAAGAAGCATGTGTAGACTGGAATAAATTGTCTATAAACTTTAAGAAGATAAGTGCACGAATAGTATACCCTAATCCTCTTTTATTCATTAAATCCATAAATTTATTTTCTTACTTATGTACAGCTTCCTAATTACAATTTTATTATAATAAAAATTCACGCCTAAAAGTGTATTCTTAGGTGTAAAAAAATGGGATGTGAAATTATTGTATATGAATAGTATTCACAGTTTGCAGAGCAAAGCAAAGCATGCATATAAGATATAAAAACAAATAGTGTTCACAGTTTACAAAGTGAAGCGAAGCATATATGTAAGATATAAAACAAATAATATTTACAGAGTTGTAAAGTATATATGTAAATATGAAAAAAAATAGGAAGTTTCAAAAGAGCGGGATAGGTGAAAATTTTTAAATGCGCATACATAATAGTAATAAGATAGTGCTAAGATAATAACAGGATAGTTTCAGAAACTGATCAAAAACTAATCCAAAATCCACCTACCCTTCTTTTAACCTCTTAGCATCCTCTAGTAACTTAGCATCTTCTAGTATTCTAGCATCTTTTAGTATTTCTATCTTCCTAGCCTTATTCTGAAGCCTATTAATATACTGGCTCATATAATAACTATTAGCATGCTTTCTACAAAGGCCAGATTCAGAGCTAGTTGGCTTATCACAAATATTTTTTTCTTATAAATTCGAAAAAAACCTAATAGGATATGCTGTCAGGCTAGACTATTTCTCACTAATTGATAGATTAAGAAAGGAATAATTAATTATTTTTTAAACAAAAGTTTTTATACTATTAATACAAATAACTGAATTAATTCACTTACTATCAAAAATGGTACTTCAATGTTCTCAATGTGAAAAGAATGACTTTAAAAAAACTTGTGATTTAACAAATCATCTTAACAGAAAGTTTAAGTATAAGTAAACCTAATCATCAGTATTTAATTCTTTATTTCCCATAGTTTATATTTGTAAAAAAAGACCAAAGAAAAGAAAAATCACAAGAGAAAGCCACTCAATTATCTATAGAGGATTTAGCTAACTGGCTGGCAAATTCTGAGATAAAAAATAACCTAACTATTATTAGTAAAAAGATTCTAAAAACAGATGTAGAATGGTTTAATTTTAATGGAATGCTAAGTTAAAAAAAAGTTTTCTAGTAAATGGTAAAAGAAAGCCCAAGTTTTCAACTAATAGAAAAGGATTCTAAAGCAAGACTTGGCCTAACTACTTAAGCATATAGAGAGGGATAAAGGGATAATTTTAAAAAAGATAATCTAGATAAAAAAGTGCTTTAGTCAGTTCTGTTTTCAGATAATAAAGAGTATTGGGAAGTATAACAAAAGGGAATTCAGATAGCAAAAGATATGTTTAAAGTAGATAATGCTAAATATACATTTTCAACTTAGTTTGCAAAAGTTTCAGGCAAAGAATTAATAAATATAATATTATTAGTTAAAAGCGAAAAGAAGTCACAAAGAAAGTAAAAGAGGTATATTTATAAAAGGGATTACATAATAGAAAAATCATTTCAGAATGAATAGAAATATTAATAAAAGAATATAAAGGAAATCCAGAATGGAAAGAATATATAGAAACTGTTTTTGAGAAAAAGAAAATGTATAAAGCTTGGATGACTAAAGAGCATGCTAAGGAGATTTTAAATGCAATAGATGATGATAGGTTTCTTATAAGAGTAAAATTTGTTAGAGATAATTCTTCCTATGATAAAAAATATAACTATGCATTTAAAATCGTTAATAAATATCAGCCTATTCGAGAATCAAAAGGGCTGGTAAAAAATTCATTCCAGAAAGTCTTAATGTTATTTTTACTAAGAAAATAAAACCAGATTTTTGGATAGGAATTGATAAAAAGTTTTTGGTAAGAACAGGATTTGGAGATTCTGAAATCTTTGATCTTATTAATAATGTAATTGTCTATAGATTATATAGAATTTAAGAGCCAGATAATAAATGATTAATACTATTGAAAAATGGCACATTTAACTGTGTAACTTAGTGAGTAATAGAGTATTTCAAAAAAGCAAAAAGAGGGTGTAAGCTTACTAATATATACAAACAAAAATTAATACATAAGAAAAAAGAATGCATCAACCTGGTGCTTAAGTAGAGAATATAGCAGAATTGGAAAAAATACTTAAGAGGCCGATTAAATTACTTGATATTACTTATAGCACTATCTTTAATAGTAAAAAATATTGAATAAGTAGGTTTGAAGAGATAGAAATGATAGTCTATAACAGTCATGTATTCTCTAAAAACTATCACTTTTCAAAAGATTAAATGGTGGAGTATTATAATGATAATACATAGAAGGCTATTAATAAAGCTCTTCAAGGATCACAAGCAATATGGCTTATTAGGTTTAGACTTGAAGAAGGAGAAATATTGGAAGAGATCCAGTCAATATTCCAATTATTCTAGAAGATGGTCATATACAGTATTTAGAACATGGATGAAGCATACAGATATAATTAAAGCATGTAAGGAATTATTTGAGGATGCAGTAGACTGGCAATTTCAAGAAGAAATAATTAATAAAAAAAGAAAGTAGGAATCTCTAGAATCACTTAAAATAGTTGAGTTAGCAGAATAGGTATTTGGTGTTAATCATACTAGAGGTAAACTTGCCAATAAGATCAATGATTTACATCCTACTCTGACTAGTATACATGAAAATATAAAGTAATCTTATATTGAGCATAAGCATAGAGGATGCTGAAATATGTCTAATTATCAAGTTAAAGATGTTATATGTATAGACATAAAGGAATGCTATTTAGCAAGTATGCGTGATCAATAAGAATGTTTACTATAGTTTAAGCAGTTTGGACATCTAATACACTATCTTGTCTAAATAGCAGTAAACGGAGAATTACCACCTGATGATATTACAGGATTTATGCAGATAAGATCTTTCAAATTTATTTCTAATATTCATTTAGCAATTTCTATTTGGTATAGAAAATATTTTGCCTGTCGAAGTGAAAAAGAATGTGAGAAGACAAAAGGATGGACACCTATTGTATTTCTATAATATCTTCTTAAAGTAGGCATCTTAGAAAGTGTAATTATAAGAGAAGTTATTATTTCTCTTATTAAGCAAATAAAGGTATGGTTGCTTAAAAATCAAGATATAAGTTGCGTAATCATAGGAAAGTTCACACAGGAAAATAAAATTGAAAAAAACATTTACCTACTGGATTATAATAAATGAAGGTAAACTTGATTTCTTGATTCAGGATTGTATTAAAGAGGAAACATATGCAAGTAGCGATAAATGTTCACTTGGACATATACTTACATATTACGAAGGTTATTAGTCTTAATATACACATTTGCAAGTCTTAATGTTAGCTTATATTCATATAAACTTGTTGAAAATGCTTTAAAGATTTGGTCCTAATAAAATGGTAAGAATCGCAACAGATTCTATATATATATAAAGAGAGCCCTTATATAAGATTGAAAATGTATCTGCCTTCTTTAAGCAAGCTAAATACTCTCTTAATCACAGATTTTAGGATGATCTTTCGCAGTCCTTAGATAAGGGAAGGCAGATACTAATAAGTTTCAATGTCTGTATAAAATTTCTTCTTATGTAATGTGTAAAGTGAAAGCTTATTATAAAAAAGAAGCAGTCAAAGAATTCACTAAAGAAGTAATAGTTCACTTTGTGAACAGTGAGTTATTTGTTATACAGACCCCGCCAAAAATCTCTGAACGCTTTTTGACTCAATGTAAAACTTAAAATTTTAAAGTTTATTAAAAAAATTTATTAATTTATTTATTAATGTACGATATACTACACATTTGGTACTAAATAATTAGTACTTGGTCAGGCTTTTATTTGCTTTATCACAGCCTGAATTCGCTGTGACAAATCACTTCGGCTTTACTGCGAATCTTTAATTAAGGATGGTCGACCAGAATAAAGCCTCGAATTAACGGTTCTGGTGTCATCCATTCTTTTTAAAGTTCTAAATGCTGTTAAAAATCCACAACCAATATTTGCGACAATAGCCCAGTAACTATCACTACGTTAACGGCAAAATATATACCGCCACGTTGTTCTTTGAATATTTTCGTGGTTTTCGGAAGGTAAATTTTATTTTAGTTAAAAATCAAAATAAACAAATCAAATACACTTTTATTTGGTTTTGATTCAAGTAAACAAAGGTCAGGTACATTACATGACTGTAGTATTATATAGTCATATGATGTATTCGGTATGAATAGCCAAAAGATGATGTTCGGAGACTTTTGGCGGGGTCTGTATAACAAGTATAAGCCATTCATATGTGCTATTTGTTTTGAGGAATAGTACTTTTGCCAAGGACCTTGGAAAAATACCTAATCTAGTAAAGTTGTTACCAAAGAGTCTGAGCTATTAAAAGAGGAAAAGATTTGAGAAATACAGCCTGGCTAATGGCGAGATAAAGGAGAGAAAATTCATGACCTAGACTCAAATATTGTTTACTAGCCAAAAATAGACATTAGAAATCGATTAAAAATATTACTGAAAGTGTTGCTCTATTAATTCATGATTCTATTACAAGATCTTGAGTTTTATATTTCAGTAGAGGTAGTGGTTCTGAAAAAACAATACGCGTAATCTGAATCTTTAAAAATATAAATATGGTAGTCTTTACTCATATAAATACGTTAGCTAAAAACTTCTAAAATGACTGTAAGGTAAAAGCTCAAATCTGGCATAATTTCTTTAGATAGAATGGTATAGGAGAGTGAACTCCTAAACATATAGAAGAAAAGAAATTCTCACAAGTCATTATCTGGAATGAAGTGTGTATAATGCCTAGACATATTCTTGTAATATTTATTAACTATTTGTTAGAACAGAAATGCCAGATAATTTATTACGAAAAAGATGCTTAGCCTCTACCATTCTTCGGATAAATACTCTATGACTGGTTAAAAGAGTAAGCTAATTACTATGAAGAAGTCTTAACTGATTATCAGGCCAAATACTCTAAACTATAAGAGCTTAAGAAAAAATGTGATGTCAAAATAACAGAGTGTAGTCAGACCTATTTTGTGAAGCACTTCTGGTCACAGAAAAATGGGAATATCTTGAAGCTAAATAGAAGCCTTTAGATCATATATTGTTAGTACATCTACTTTTCCAAAGAATTGCTTCTTAAAAATGCTTAGAACTTCATTAAAAAAAATATCCCAATGTGCTGATCCTATTAATTTATAGGTTAAAAGATGAATACAAATAAAATTATCTTATTTCGATCTCTGGCTCATCTAAAAAAAGAAGCTAGTGAAAATGATATAATACACTTACCCTTAAATACACTTTCTGATAAATTTTTACAAGATATATTAGGAAAAGAAAAGGCTATAGATTGGGAATTTGGATATGCAATGATTATTTATACTAGCTAGGAGATGACTCTTAAGTCACTATAGCGTATTTGAGTTATTGATAAAAATCTGATATAGGATAACTTAATTTATTTAGCAGTTAGTTGTATAGAATATTTAAGCTAACTCATCTGAGTTAAAGCGTTTCCATTACCTTCTGAAATTACCTAAAAGATTAAGGAGGCAAAAAAGAAAAGATAGCTAGAGCATGAATTGAGACTGTCTATTTAAGAAAAACTTATTGAATATATAAGCTAGGATAAGAAAAAAGGCTGTAAATTTGATTTAACAGTTGATTATATTCTCATATTAAAATATATTCAAGAAGATAAATATGCATTATGTCTCATTGAAATGAAATTTGAATGAAATCAGTCAGGAGATATATTTCAGTGAATAGTAGATTGAATCCACAATAATTTAGGATATATCAAAAGTCTAATTTATGCTAGTGATCCAAATTAGTAATATGATGCATATATGCAATTTAGAGGAGATAAATCACAGTACTTACATAATTGTAAGATTTTTTTCTAATATAATAAATATTCAGTTATCTGTAAAAGATACCAATCAGATTAATTAAATTATATAAATCCTTCTGAAAGTAAACATAGTTCACATGAGGAATATAGCTAAAAAATCAAAGAATAATTAGCATAAAATTGCAAGTAAGTTTACTACTAATCCTACGCAGTATTTACTATTATGCAATCTGGCTAAATATGATCACACATATAATAGAACAACTGGTCTTATCACTATCAAGAATTAAAGATAGGATAGAGTTATAGATATATTTGATTATCTCGAACTATATGAATATCTGGAATTGAGTGCTTATCATTAATTTTATTTTTTGTTTAAAGATACAGCATATATTATTTATAGCGCAATCAAGTATTTTTAATATAGTAGAAGTATTAGAACAGATTTTACATTTCTTAGTAATAGATTAATCTCTCTATATATTTGTCAGCTTTGATACAGATGTAATATTCCTATTCTATAGAGATGCATTAAGCTAAAGGGAGATGAAATTGAGAATAAATCTTGATTGGAAAGATTTTTAAAAATAGTATATAATGTAGTATACCACTTATGGGAAGGGTAAAAACCAATTTATAACTCAAAATTAACTTATCTTAAAATATCACACTACTAACTTTTAAATAAAAAAATCAAAGACATTGTGCATATATTTTCAAATGTAATTCATTTAGACTTTGAGAAAAGTATAGACTATACAGATAAAATTCTAAAGCTAATAGCAAAATCATACCCAAATTTGAAGTATCTTAATATATCTGCTTTATGTAGAGGATTTAAATCAAAAAATGATATAGGTTTATCTGCAATTGCAAATTCATGTCATAGATTAGAATATCTAAATATCTTTAATTACATAGAATATTCTGAAACATCAATTGTAATATTATTTGCTTTTGCTTAAGACTCTAACAACTCGATCTTAGCTTTTGTCGAATTACTGATATATCTATCAAAGAAATTGCTAGTTTATATTTTAATTTAAAATATTTTAATCTGAGAGGGTGTTATAAAATTAGCAAAGAAGCTATAGATAAACTAAATCTAAATATCTATGTAGAGAATTTTGTGAAAACTTTAATGCCTTCTGATTTTATTATAGCATTTAATAATTATTTTAGATAGGATGCTATTGCTAAGAATCAAAATTCAGTTCTATCTCAGGTATTTTGACAACCTGATCTAACACATCTATAGCTACTCAATCTCTGACTTGAGGTATTATTTTCACCTTAATATCAAAAGCTGGTAAAAGAATACTAGCCAATCAAGTAGAATGGTAATATTTTACTAATCTAACTAGTCCAGAGTAAGTCCAGAAAATTTTTTGCTGAACCACAGATTGTGTGACAAAAAAATAGGAATCATCAATTAGGATCTTGTGTGACATATTAATTTTTGCATATATATTCAAAAAAAATATATTAATCTTTGTTTTTTATTTTTTTTTCAAACAAATGTGAGAGAATGTGAAAGAAAGACTATACGCAATACAAGATCTACTCTAGAAGTAAATAGTATTAATAAAAGAATATATTATGAAGGGTTGAGGGACTCATAATTTTAAGATTGTCAGGTGTAAAGCTAACTATATGTCTTTTTGATAGATCTGCATGTGAAAAGGTATGAAGAATCCATTTATATGTGCTTTTATAGAACCCTTGATATCATATAATAATGCTAATCACTATTCTTATCTTCTTATCTTTTTCCTGGTAAGATATAAAGCATATAGTAATATGTAAAAGTTTAGCTAACTTTTTTTGCAAAAATATTTTCAGAAAAAAATAATGCAAAAGAAGGTATATATATACCAAAAATTATGTATATATGGAAACGAGTTTTTTCACTATGGTTTCTTGTATTTAAAAAACAAAAATGACTTACAAGAGTATTATCAATCTTAAGTGTTACCTTCAGGATAAAGAGAATAAAATAACTTATATAATCTCACCCTGTAAGGAAGATAAAGTCGCTATTCTTGAATTTGCTGTTAAAACTCTATTAGCAAATCAAGGTTACCAAGCTCTCTTCCCTAACTTCAACCTTTATATGAATGATTTTGAGAAAGACAAACCTATAGAATCAGCAGAAGAGATCTTTAAGTATTTTGATAAGCTTCTTGTTTCAGATCAAATTTACATTCTCATAAAATCTAAGAATAAATAGTATTTTTTTCATATAATGTAGCAATATAGTTGCAATTTTTATGTATTCAATTTCTGACAATGATTTATTTATAAATAAAGTTTTATTTTACTAGTACATTGAGAAAGTGAATCACGTGTGATGATGCAATGCTTATGCTACATAAAAATCTATATTAATGCACAGTATTTTCTTTCCCAAATAGAAATAAATTTTATTTCACTCTAGAATGTAACACTATTTTTTTGTCTAAGCCAAATATCTCTATAAAAGCATTATGTCAACTATTACACTCAGTTGTTTGGTTGCAGGAGAAAACCTTTACGATAAGTTGTTATAGATATCAGTCAAATAAAAATTATAGCGTTGCTTAGGAAAGTTATTAAGGAGGAGCTTCCCCCTAAGTTTGAGAACGTTTTCTCTAATAATATTAGGCTATGGAAGGTTAACATTTCTCTTGAAGAAAAAAATAAAAAACTTAAGCTTGTTAACACAAAAATAAATATTAATTATTAAGGAGAAACTTGAAGATGAAGAGTTGAAACTGCTTTCCAAAAATTAGCAAATACTTTTCCTCTCAACCAATTGATAAACACATACATATCATCATATAACATCCTATTAAAATGAAAGGGATATATTGTACTGCAACATATGGTTGTCATAAGTTAGAAAATTCTTGTGAACAGTAACTCGTGGACAAATAATTTTATCAGCTTTGAATATGAGGCTTCAAACTTGTTTTACTTTTTCAGATGGAACTGAAGATGAGTATATTATCATAAATCATGAAAGTGGAAAGGAATGTATTCATTTGATTGATGATGAGGACTTGGCATATATAATCTGGTCTCAGAGATTCAAAGTAGACCTCTCAGTTGTTGTGAACATATGTAAGTAATGTTTAATATTAGCTATATTTCTTTATGATATTTACGTAACAGATACTAATAGCTTTAATCTTATATTTCTATAACAGCTTAACAACCATTCTCCTCATAGAGGTTTAATAAGATGAAGACACTCTTCAGCTTGAAGGCAGATGATTATAATGAATTACCTATTTTTGTTGAAGATGTTAAGGATACGTCAGAAGATATCTGAAATTTGATTTTAGGTGAATTTTTGAGACAGCACAAGACATCCCAATATATCACTAGTGCTAATGAGGCTACCTATTGTGAATATATTTCCTGTATTATTTCTGGTGTAATGTCGATATATGGAGGTATAATAAAGGTTTATCCTCAGTATGAAATCTCAGGAAGCCACGACAAAGGTCCTGTTGATTGGATTATAAAGATAGGAAATATCATTATCACAATCACCGAGATGAAAAAAAGATGACATCAATCAAGGAGTTGCACAGAATGCGATCCAACTGCAGACATCCATCCAGCACAATTCTAATAAATGAACTTATAATATGAAAGGTTTGCAGGAAGATGTAATGTATAGGATTGTATCAACTGCTGTGGATTGGGTGATAATCAAGCTAGTTTTGTCCAGAGATGATGATTTTCTGCGGTGATAAATAGCCAATTCCGTCTGTGATAAAAGATAATTCTGCAAAATTCTGCGATTTGGCCA
>CAJVPQ010001125.1:0-20242 GCA_910591825.1 Funneliformis caledonium
TTTCTCAACTTTATAGGATGAAAATAACGATTGAAAATATGATGACCTACTATAAGGACAACAGAGTGACGCATGAATTATTTTTTTTTTTTTTTGTTAACACAAAATGAAAACAAAAATGTCGTTTTGACGAAAAAGCTAACTATTTAAATTTACTATGAAAACGCTTTTCCAAATAAATGCAAATGATCGGCTGCCCTTAAAAATGAAGCACAAAAGGTATTAATCTTCTTGGTGGTGAGGTCATTATCGATTGAATTGCATCTAGATAAATCTGGTCTGGTCGTAATCGTTATTGATTTTCGTCTGAAATTCCAATTTCAGAATTTCATTTGACGAAAATCAATTTCAGTTTATAACAAAAAGAAATATATCCGGTCGTATTACAAATTTTTAAAGAACTTAAATCCGGTCGTATTAGAATCATAACAAAAGAACTTACTTTTACATTTCTAAATTCTTGTCGTATATAAATTATTAGAATCATAACAAATACATATGTAAAAAAAGAAAATAATTTTTTTTTTTTTTTTTTAGAAATTTTAATTAAGCTTCAGCCAACCAATCTGTTCAGCAAAATTGAAAAAAATTTTAATTACAAAGAACAAAAAAATCAAAAGATGATTTTATACTCGCAAATAGTTTAGATGTTTATATCTTTATATCTTCTTTATTTTGTTGCTGAACGAAGATTCATTAGAAACGAAAACTTTATACATATAAAAACTTTCCACCGTTAATCTTCTAACAAAAAAAAAAAAATAAAATAAAATCAACTTTAATAAATGTAAAGAACTTTCCACCAACAAAAAAAAATAAATAAATAAACAAACAAATTACAAAATGAATACCGTCATCAAATTCAATTCATTTATTTCAATTCTCTTATTATTCTCTTTAATCGCATTGTCAGCTCTAGCTATTCATATACCTTCACGTAACTTTTTCTTTTTTCTTTTTCTTTTCTTTTCTTTCATTTTAAATTGATCTTTTTAATCATTTTATTTTCTTTTTAAAATTGATCTTTTCGACCTATTTCCTTTATTTATTATACAACTTTTCCATCTCGTCCTAAACGTGAATGTGATGGTAAGTTTTTTTTTTTTAAAAAAAAATAAATATATATATATATATATATTTTTAATAAAATCTTTTCCTTCTTTCCCGTTCATAGGAATTCAATTCATTTCTCCTAAAGCTGATGAAAAAATTTACAAGTAATGAAGAGATTCAAGTAGATTGAAAAAGTAACGAGCAAGCATTCGTACATGGCCTTGACTTATATAATGAAAAAGGAGAATTTGTTAAATCATTATGGAAAGGTGATAGTATTGTCCGTATAGATGATGTGTATTCGTTAAAAGTAAAACTTGAAGTTCCTTTATACACTCCATTACCTGCTAAATATATGATTGAAATTTTGGGCAAAACTAGAGGTTACTTGTCTTGTATTAAAAATAGTGAAATTTTTACTATAATGGGAAAGTGATTAACAATAAGAAAGAATACTCGCGTTAAAATTTTATTAATAAGATCCTCATGAATAAAAAAAAAAAAATATCATTATTTAATTATCATATTTATTATGTGAATGTGAATTTATAGAAAATATATTTTAAAAAGTGCGTTAGTTCCATAAAATCTTTATTGAAATAAAATAATTCTATATAAAATAAAATACATATTCGAAGAAATTATGAAAATCTCGTTCAGACTAATCTATGTCTATTCTATAGAAGATCATCAAAAACTTAACCTAAATTAAGCCTATCACCTTAGAAAATAAAAGAAACAGAAGAGGGCTTGGCCACTACAACACTAAAAATTCGACCAATGGGATCCAAGACGGACCATAGTGTCTATAGTAGCAGGTTGAGGTAAATGGATAATGTATGTTCTTTTTTTCCGTTCCATTGTAATATTTATTATCAGCTTTCTCTATGTTGGATTGGACGTTTGAATTTAAAGAAATATATATATATATTGTGTACATTTTGGCGAAACTTATTGAAATTATCCTATAGATAAATTAGCAAAGATATTATTTTATTTTTTTTTTTTATAGTCGGTCCTAATAAAATAACTTTGCAGCTTATGCCACGCCAAAAAATTGTATAGTTATAAAAGGGGGGCAAAATTCAATTTCTTGATTTTATATACAATGGATCAAAATTATATTTAGAAGTTTTGAATAGTATTGAAAATTTTACAGAAATAAGAGAATCTTATACAAGATTGAATTATTTACTGCATTTTCTAAAAATTGAGTAAAAAAATCCAATATTTCACCACGTCTTTTTTTATTTAATTTATCTGCCATAACGTTAGTATAAGTCACATGACAATCAAGATCAGCAAACAAGGAAGCAAGTTAAAGGCTGAAAATTAATAATTATAACTAGAATGATTATGGCCGGCCAGGGCCGGCCTTTATATTTGAAATATTATTTAATTAATTTGCTGGTATACGCCTAATATGTTGCTATATTATGTGGCGCGACTAGCTGTAATTTTGATCGTCAACAAAAAAATTGACCACCAAAAATTGATTTTTTTGTCGACAGGTTTTTTTTCAGTAATTAAAGTATTTGGTTTTTTAGTTTTTGTATTTCTGTATTGATTATATTTTTTGTAAAATAAAAAAATAAAATGTAAAGTAAATTTACGGTTTTTATGGACTTTATTGAATTAAAACGTGTAAATATAAAAAAGTAAAACAACAAATATGGTATGAATCGCTCTCTAAATGCTAACTATAAATGCTCTCACTACGATTGTAGTCCACCATCCTAATTCTAAAGCTGAAATATCTAAAAGAAATACTTCAATTTGGCTCATTTTCGCCTGTTTTCCTCTTTTTCCGGGCTGAAATAGCCATAGGGTCACAAATTTTCTTTTCCTTTATTATTAGAAATGGGCAATCTCCATCACCTTGTGATTTTCGATTCTACTTGAACTCGTATGTTAGCACCACTTTTTACACGAACCATTGGTCCAGATCACGATAGAGGCCATAAAGGAAAAAGGATAATCGGGTATGGACTTTGACTTTGCAGCGTTATAACATACACACCACATCGATAACATGATTATTACGTACGAAATTTCAAAGATCATTTCCCCTTTCTCCATTTTTGTAAATTAGGGAGTATTGAAATTATTTGAAAGCACATATATTTCGGCATTGAATCTCGCTTTTGGGCAAACCGGCAAATTTTTTTTTTTAAAATTTTTGATTATCTTTTATGCGTCAAACACTCTTTCATAATGAAACCTTTTTGGTGCAAATAAATTTTGGGGGTTATTTTTTTGTTTTAGTGTCACGTTGACTTTCGTAAATGCACATTCTGACGCCTTTTCGGTGAAATTCAATTTTTTTTTTTTTATCTCTTTTTTTTTTCTTAAAAGAAAAAAAAAAAAGAAAAAATCGGCAATAAAACCAACCTATTTGAGTACAAAAAAGTAATTAAAATAAAATTGTCAATGCGCTTGCATATAAAGACATTTTGTTAGAAGTGGTTGAAATGTGAATCCGATCTCGTTGATCCGACGACGAAATAAAGAATATAATTTTAATGAATTGTATTAGGTCAAATATTTAATACTTGTCGATCTCAGAACTTTTTATTTTTATATAAACATATAATACCAATGTATTTTTTACAACAAAAAAATTTTTTTTTATATATATTCAAATCCATTGTTAGAAAAAAAAAAAATGCAAAGTAGTCTAGTTTTAAAGTTTAATAAAAATAAAATTAAAGAAATAAAAAATGAAATTCCGATTATGAAAATCGTAAAATTAAAGGAGTTTGACAATATCTGGTTGTGATTTTCTTAAATGTTGAATGAAAAAATAAAAAAAAAGAATTAGGATGCCGAAATGTTTAAAGGAATGTGGTCTCCCTAGAATGCACCTATCTGATTTTTTGACAAGAAATAAAAAAAAAGAAATTCACTCATGAAGAAAACGTTTATTATACATTCTTTTCTTATTTCATTGGCAGTTATGATATGTGCGACCAGGTCGTACCTTCGGCATTCTATATTGACGATGGTGGTATTACTTATTCGACATCTCTTTTGATGTTCAAATTTTAAAGTTTAAAAAAACGTTAACATTACGATGTGGGGGGGGGGGGTATATTGTCACTTCAGCCACATGTTGAAAATAAACAGGGATAATCTTTCGGTTTCGTCTTATACCAAGAAAAACCATAAAAGCTACAAATGTAATTTAAGTAATTACACGATGAAACTTATGCCGACTCCTAAAATTACATATAAGCTGACCTAGATCATGTATTTCCAACTGATCTAACTGCAAAGTATTGATGCTACAGAACATATAACCAAATGCATCGATTATTTGATTGGTCAAGAAGTTGGGACATACGCTGCATCTCTTCAATTGATATAAAGCATCTCGCTCATTCCTGATGAGTTATGGCATGGTTCAGAAAACAAGCTATTCAATTATTAGGAGAGTAGTTGTCGACGCAGTTATTCATCGCCGAAATCTCGATATCAACAACAGCTAAAGGAACGGTAGCCAGAAGGTTGTAAGGCCGCTATAAGCGTCAGAAAAGCTGCTAAAGATTACGAAAAAAATGAAAGTGTTGGCAGGCTGTTGCGTAGACGACGAATTCAAAGACGATTATGCATCGAAAGATAACATACCCATCGGGATTTTGTGCCAATCTATAGTCATTATTAAAACCTTATTGCGGCTTTGAATAAGGCCAATAGGCCTAGAGCACGAAAGGAGGAAGGTGCTGCTCGATAATTTATGATATTTTACGTGAATTTATACCTTCTTCCAAGTTGATGGACAATCAGTTATCGGCAAAATGAAACCTCCAATTTTATTTTACTGATAGTCATGGGGTGCGAATGCGCGGATCAACACTATATCTAGTCCTTACTATACATGTGGAATCCGGGATGTGTTGTGCGATCTGCCCCAATTTTAAATTGGGGCAGATCCATATTGCCGAGTTTAAAGTTCAATTTCGGGGCAATCCAACTTGAAAAGTCCAACTAAGGCATCTAATTATGGCTTTGTTCTTTGACAATAACTTTTTATGGTTTATAAATGTTCATCCATTATGATATATGGTGATGTAAGACATCGAATATTAGAATTAATATTAGAAATCTTTTTTGAATTTGAAACGCAGAAAATTAGTTTGTGTTTACAGTAATTGGAAAATTTTATGGTTAAAAAAATTTGTGCGACATTGAATACTTTCGTTTTAATTTTCAACAAAACATCAAATAATGATATTTAGTAAACTCTGATTAGATGATTAGTTTAAGCTGCATTTTGTCATGATGCACCGTTCAATTTTTTAAAAATCCCGTTAATGGAAAATTTTTTCGGATCAAGCATTTTCGTGACCGATGAGCATTTCTCGTGTTACTACTTATTATCGTTGGTTGCCGATCTTTAAGTAAGTTGCAATATGATATAATCATTCTAACATAATTCTTTGGATTCTTCAGGAAGACAATCGATTAAAAGATTATGATTTTGGATATTTCTACATAAAATTCGAACGGTAACTTCACATCAGGTTCAATTAATTAATTAGTAAGCATGAACGTAAATCTTTTTCATCTTTCAATTATTCAAAAATTTTATTTGAACAATGTAATTGTTTACAGGATTATTTTGATAATCAGAATTATGGTAAACGAAATAAGAAAAGCTTGACTCATTCAGTCCTTCAAATTTTACGACTATGCGAAGATGCTTTGCAGTAGAAAGGGAGGAAACTTTTTTGTGTTAAATCTGGACTTATTTTGCTAAAACAATCATATTTAGCATATTAATGTAAAGTGCCCATGTACAGTGATGTGCATTTTATGCTTCCAATAGTATAAAATTTGGTTGGAAGCTTCCAATCCAAATGAAATTATTAGAGAATTATGCTTCCAACCCTTCCAAAAGTGCTTCCAAGGGTACTTCCAATCTTCCAAGTGCACATCACTGCCCATATGTGGTCATTTGCTGGGTTACGTCACGTGATACTTAACGTGATTTAATATAAAACAAGATTACAAAAGCGAGATCTATTTTTACAGTCCAGGAAAGGATAAATCAATAAGTTGAAAGTTTCTATAGACGCAGTCATCTCGGTTCATATTTCTTTTATACTTTCGGGTTTTTACGCAACGGGCCGCAACGAATCGAATACAGTCAACTCTTGTTATAACGAACTCTATGTCCTAGACCTCAACTTCGCTATAAGGCTATAGTGAAGATTTTAAGAGATTTTATTGGCCAATTCGCTATAACAAGAGTATTTTTGTTATATTTGTTCAAAAAATTCGTTATATCAAGAGTTCGCTATATCAAGAGTTGACTGTATATATTTTTTCTTTTATTAATAAAAGTATGCGTTGTTTTTTTTTTTTTTGTTTGATTTGTAATTTTTTTTTAACTTTTTTCTTTTTACTTTCGGAACCGATTGCATCAATGATTTTATTTTCATTTATTTCTATTTTTTTTTAGGATTTTCTTTCGAGTTGGACCACTTCGGAAGGAAAATTTTGTTCATTTTTTTTTTTCGGATTTTTGTTTCTTAATGAATATACTTATTTGGTAGAAACGATTCAACCCCTAATAAGATAGTGCACTCGTAATCAATGAAAATATGTTTCTTGAAAATAGGCTAAACATAAAAAAAGTTAATGATTTTTTATTTGGAAAAAAAATATTCATTAGGTATTGATTGTTTAAACTAGAGTTTAACACATCACTTTTTTTACAC
Source organism: Funneliformis caledonium (assembly GCA_910591825.1). Classification (NCBI taxonomy): domain Eukaryota; kingdom Fungi; phylum Glomeromycota; class Glomeromycetes; order Glomerales; family Glomeraceae; genus Funneliformis; species Funneliformis caledonium. The sequence continues at coordinate 6,777 of CAJVPQ010001125.1, forward strand.
TTCATTAAAGTTGAGAAATGCTTGAGAACGAACATCAACATCTCGAATAGCATTGTTTGTTTCTAAACTTTTTGAATTATAGCATGAACAGCATCTCTTAAACATGTTACCGAACCTATTTACTTTTTCCTGATTGATGATAGGTTTGTGTTACCGTACCGTATTAGTCTAACATGAAATAAACCAACGACAAAATTAAGATATCTTAAATTCCAGGTATGTTCAACTAAAACCATTAATTTGATTTTTGCATTTATTTTTCAACCGAAAAAAAATAACATTAAAATATAGTTATGTGAAATGTTTATTTGCTTGTCATACATTTATCGAAATAATACAGAATTTAATTGTTAAAAATAATGTAATACTTGTACCCCCTAAAAAAAAAATAAACCATGTGACCTTTACGACTTACGTTTTGCCATGCAAATAATGATGTTCAGTGTCGATCGTATATTCTATTTGGGATAAACACGGAGTATTAATCCCGTATCCCCCGTTAAACATTCTTTTTGAATAATTATTTTCTATTTCATTGCATTATGGCCTCCATTCGTATGGAATTAGTTTGCGATGCATTGAATAGAGCATATGCATTAACTGATTATAATACAGACATAGACGAAAAATTTGAATTTATGCAACAAACAATTTACGCTGATGAATCTCTCACAAACGAGGAAAAATTAAAAGCAATACAAGGATTGACTAATATCTATGACTATAACAAAGTTTCCTCAAATCAAGGAATTAAAAGAATTTGTGAAAACTGCAAACAAGAATGTTTAGCAATATCATTTTGTGAGAAATGTATTCAAAGTTATTTAAAAGCAAAATTTTCAGAATGGACATCTGAAAATAATGAAATTGATAATTTAATAAATTTAATAAAGAGATGTCAGATGGTAACAATACAACCTCATAGAATAGTAGAGTGGATACCATATAATAATTTACAAAATATTAAGTATCTAACTAAAGGTGGTTGCTCTGAAATTTATACAGCAGTTTGGATTAATGGACATTATAAAAAATGGGATTCTATCGGAAAACAATTAATAAGATTTGGAGATGAAAAAGTAATACTTAAAAGATTAGAAAATGTTGAAAATGCTAATAAAAATTGGTTTAAAGAAGTATGTAATTTTAAAGTATTAATAATGACTTTTTTTTATAAATTAAAAAAAGAAAACTAATCAATTGTATTTTCATTTATAGGCTGAATCTCAATTAATATTAAGCAGCAAATCAGGATATTTCGTTCAATCTTCTGGTCTTACTCAAGATCCACAAAATAAAGATTACTTTATAGTAATGGTTAAATATGATATAGATTTAAGAAAATATTTACAACAAAATCATAATCAACTTACATGGAAACAAAGAATCAATTTACTTGTTAATATAATTTATGCAATTCTTAAACTTCAACAAGAAAATTCTATTCATAGAGATTTGCATTCAGGAAATATATTATATAGTAAAATAGCTAACTCTTAGAATATTAGTGATTTTGGATTTTGTGGTCCTGCTGATAAACCATTAGAAAGTATATATGGAAATCTTCCTTATATAGCACCTGAAGTTATTCTTGAAAAAAAATATACATTTGCATCAGATATTTATAGTATTGGTATGCTTATTTGAGAGATTTCATCTGGACAACCACCTTTTGCTTATTTTAATCATGATTATGAACTTGTGATAAAAATAATAAATGGAATAAGGCTAAAGATAGTATCAGAAAGTCCATTAAAATATAAAAATTTAATGATACAATGTTGGAATGCAGATCCATTAAAAAGACCCAATATTAATACCCTTTTAAACAATATTAAAGAAATGCGTAATTCATATTATCAAAATAAAAATAAAGAATGTAGTATTAATTTGAATTATACACAATCAAATATACATACTAATATAAATTCTAATTCTATTAATTCATTAGTCAGTCAATTTAGTAAACTTTATAATTTTAAAGATTTACCTAAACCAAGAAATGCTACTGAAGGTAATGCATTAAATTTTATTTATTATATTCATAATTAAATAAAGATTAAATTATTTATTTTATTTTATAGAAGAGCAAAAAGGTTATTATTTAAATGTTTTTTAAATATTAAAGTTTAATTAGATATTAATTTAATATGTTTTTTTTATAAAAAGCTTATGATAGTAAGCAAAATAGTCTTAATATCCCAGATAGTAAGTAATATTAATTTATATATTATGTAATAAATAAGGAATTTATTAATTTACTTATGCTTAAATAATTAAAGAAATAACTAAAGATTATACTGAACAAAATATATCTATAACAAATATTGGTAGGAATATATTTATAATATTTTATTTTGGAGTTTTATTTATATGATTTATTATTTAAATATTTATATAATTAATTTTAAACAGATATGAAAATTTGTAAATCTAAAAGAATTACTTCATATTTTACTGATGGTAATAAATTATTTCATTATTTTTATGCTTTTTAATAATAATTATACTTGTATTATAATTTTTTATTATTTTAATTAGAAAATCAAGAAGATTTAAATATTAATTCAAAAAAAATAAAACTTAATAATAAAGGTATTTTTTTTTTGTAAAATTTGGCTTAATTCTTAATATTTTATAATTATTAATGTTTTATTTTAGAAATTAATTATACAAATAATCAATTTGAGAAGTATTATATACAAAAAAATTATTTGATAAATAATGGTAAGAAAGTGATAAGTTTAATTATTTTAATATCAAGTTAAATTTAATTATTTTATTCTTATTAGATAATGAAGAATTATATGATAATTCAAATCTTCATTCAGAAGATCAAGATGATTTAGAAATTTCTGAAAGTAAAATTAATTCACATTAATTTTAAAATAATACTATAAATATAAATTCATAATAACGTAATTTATTACAATATTAAAATTATATTATTTATCTAAAATATCATTTTTTTATTATGTATTTAATTAAATATAAATTATAAGGTATCAACTATTATATATATAATAAATTTAAATTAAATATAATATAAAAATCATTTTAAAATTTTATTTTTTTGATAAAAAATAATGTTATGCCAATAATTACAAAGCAATATTTACGTTATTAATTGCAAATATCTCATATGATATAACACTGCAGTAATTATCATGAAATAATATAACTTTATCAACCTTGAAATGTATAATTATATATCATTTTATTATATTTTTTTTTATTAATTAAGTTATTTTCATCATTTATTTAGTTTATATTATTTACTATTTATTATTATAGAAAGATGTTGTTTAGTAATAGTTAACAAATTTTAATAAATAGATGATCAGAGTTTTACTTAAGAATTGAGATAAGTTATAGGACTTAACTTATAATTCCTTAATTAATAAAGATACTATTTTATACTTTCAATCTTCTTGTTTTTATATAAGGTTATTATCGTGATAATTAACTAATTACAATATAATATATTTCATAAAAAGTATGATGTAAAAGCACAAATCCTATTCCTATTTTTTTTATTTATAAATAATCATCTAAATGTAAAATTCATATTTATAAAAAAAATTAAAAAAATGGAAATTAAATAAAACAATATAAAATACTTTCGGAAAAGTTGCTTAACTTGGTAAATCAAGTGATAAATTATTCTTGGAAGTGATATAATAAGTTTTAGAAAATTTCATCATCAAGATATTTGAAAATTGTAAAATTAGATATACGCTTAATGAAATTTGGATAATCATTCGAATATGTTCCGTTAGTTAGGATTTATGAGTCGATTCTAGGCGAATTTCATCAATTACTTCTCAAATAACCGAATTCTTGATAAAATACATAAATTTATTCATTACACAAGATTAAATTAGCGATTAGACGCAATTTTTAATTATGAAAATTTATTATTAATAAATTCTAATCGATTTCGCATAAAAGAACACTGTTAAATATGAGATGGGAAGGATCTTAACAAACAAACAATAAAATCGATTCCGTATTCTCAAATTACATAATACAAGTTTAACACAAATAGCAAAATAATTTGTTATTTAAAAATAAATTTATATATTCTAAAAAAAAATATTACATTAAAGCAGAAATTATCTATGCGAGGGATAAATGTACGATTTGAGTGCTTAACGCTTCAGTCTTTATATCAAAACAAAAAATAATAATTTAAAATATTTAAGAAATTCAGCGTCCACCATTTGTCATCATTCTATATTTCTTATATTTGATATTAAAAATCGCGAATTCTGATTGAAGCCTTAGGAATATCCAAAAATACATTAAGTACACGTTAAAATAAGTAAACAAGTGTCTTTTATTTTTTATTATTTTAAAAAAAAAAACTTTCTGTCCATTAGGACAATTAGAATCGCGAGGACAAATCCTGGAAGTATAATCAACAGGCAATTTGCTTTGTTTTCTAAAACATGTGGGTCCTTATAAAGTAGAAAAGTCTATTTATAAAGAACATCGCGAATGGCCATTTCTCATTTTTACAGAATCCGTGGTTATTTCTCATATTCAATATCATTATGTAAATACAAATTGGTGAATTACATACTTTATGCAATGCATAATAATCACACATAATCCACGTGAACAACGTTTACAAACGACAACTTTACTGATATTATGTTGGTATTTGCAACTAGTATATGATCCTCGATGATATTCTTGAAATATCTACTTAAATGTGTATTACTTCCGTCAACCATTTTAACTTGACAAAATGTGAGGATAAAGTTGACTAATTATTGATTATGATAATATAATTTAACGTCACTTGCAATATACCTCTGCCGCAATACTAAATTTAAATAGCTTTTTTCTCACATAATTCCTTTCCTTTACTCTCATTTGTAGTTGATATTGATTCATTTAATCTTCAGAATTACATTATACACACTTGAATGATGGTTCTGTAAATTTTTAACAGAATTGCGATTTTTTCGTTTTTTGTCCGAAGCATAAGGACAATCAAATGACAAAGCAATGCAATGTCTTTATGTCCTGCAACCAATAGAATTCTGCGTTGCTGGTGATTTACGTTATACTTGTTTAATATTTAATTATTCTTTTTTCAGTTTCTTACAACTTTAATTTTTATATTGAAATGTGAAGTTCTGACCTAGCTAATGCATAACACACAAAATTAATAAAGTTTAAAATTTAGATTAGAATTAGAGTTGTGATGAGGCAAAAGCATAATGCGAGTTGTTGCTGCGCCACGTAAAATTTGTAGAGAAAATGTGCAGCTTAACCAATTTAAAATATATTACTAAAGGTTATTGCATACTATAATTAGTTTAATAACTCTAATTTACATGATCTTTTAATGTTATTTAAAAGAATCTTCCGGAACAGTGATTTTAGTAAACGGATGTTGACATAATGTTAAATTCTTGAATGAAAAATATGAATGCTCTCATTTAATTTATTGTTATTACCTGGTTAGTCAGTAAAACATTTTAATAATGAAATAATATCTATCAATATATAGTATATTTATATTATTATTTCATATATTATTTAATTAATTCATGATCCTATCAAGAGAAGTAAAAAATTTTACACTTAATGTCGACTGAAAGATTGACACATTAGAATTCGTTATTTCTTAATATTTATGGACCACATTGTGTGCATGACTTCAGCTCACGATGTACACCAATTTTTAATAATTGTAAGCAGGTTGGGAAATTGGATAGTCTTGGACAGTTTTGTACATGGACAGATTATGGGGACGTTTTCCTATGTCCAAACCTTTGCCCAAAATATTTAAAATCAAAAAATGTGTCCAAAACCCGATTAGAAAGAATTTTAATATTTATTAATTTTGATGCGTAGCATCCAAAAGGTTTTACCATATTTCGGGAACTTTTTAAAAAATAAATACTTTTTTTTTTAATTTGTAATAACTCCTTATTTTAGTCTGTATCATGAATTGATTGGTTTTTTTTGGTGCGCATGAGGTCTTTTTATGATACTCTCTTCTACAGGCTGTAATGAATCCAGATATAGCAATTTTTGGCTCGATCAAGCTTGATTCCTAGCAAACGCGGTTGAACGATGAATTTCGGTTATATCAATGTGGCTTGTATTTTGCGCTTGTGCGACAATACCTTTTTACTATTTATTATTTTAACAAATTTAATATAAAAAAATCCTCAAAAATCAAAGACTTATCCTCCTCAGTACTTCTTTAACAACGGTTTCAACAGTTTTGTTTACTATAATTATTCGTAGGATAGAGACCTGTGCCGGCAAATTTTAAGTTTAGAATTTTGGGGCTGGGTCTGGATTCAAAGTACCAGCCTGGATTTTTTATAATTAGGCAAAAAATATAAACTTAAGCCGCTATAATATTGTTTCCTACAGATCGTTTTTAATTTTGTCGCGTTACATTGTATTTTAATAAATCAACATTAGGAAGTATTTTTAGTGCACTTCAATAATTTTTTCAGTTTTACTTTTAATAAAACTTTGTAAATTAAATATTTATATATTTTTTTTTGGTATTTGTAAGCTAAAAACTATTACATGAAAATTAATAATATTATCGTGCTGCTCAACCATTTTAATATTTTTTTGTGATCTCAAGTTTATATGAAAATTAGCTACACTATAAATAAACTATAAATAATGCTTGTTTTTATACTTTTATTAATATCTAGCAACTTGTTTCAGTTTTCAACCTAATTAAATAATATAAGTGTAAAATAGTAAATATGGAATATTGTGCTAACTGCAAAAGAAATCACATCACCTAATTTTAGTTTAGATTTTAAATTTTTGGTAACGAAATTATAAGAATTTCTGAGCTAAAGATCATTGTTATCAAATAATCAAAGATGCATTATCATTAAAAAATTGCCATATTGCAATTTGTCTTCTATTATGTATTAATAGGTTTGTTTAAGTTTTCTTTCCAGCAGGTTTTTTAAAAGTATAATTATAAAATTTTTTTAAATTATGTTATTTAAACGTTATCACAAAAAGTAAACAAATTTAACTTTTTCGTGGTTCTTAAATATGGTTCTTTCATTTATTTAAAAAAATTTAGTATGATTGACGAGAAAGAGAATGAAAATGAACTTACTGTATCTTCATAATTTTAAGTCAACATCATAAAATCACACATTGATATCGCTATTGTGCTTGCGTTGATAAATAATTAAATTTCAGATCGCAAATAGCATAAATTAATTATACTGGGTCGAGTTCGAATTGTCATATAATCAATGCCGGGCGGGTTTTTTAATACACGAATTTAAGTCTGGACTGGGTCGGACAGGGATTCTATACTTGACTTAAAGTCCGGGACGGGCGGGCTTCAAAATTTGGACTTGTGCAGTCCTCTAGCGTAGGAATAAGACTGATCTCATATAGCTTATTTTTTATTTCAAACATTTCACTCGTCCAAACTAGCTTTACTTAATACCCAGTTCTATTCCACTTCTATTATTCCGAAATTTGTATCAATACTGTATGTTAGATGTGACAAGTAAATGTGGTGACACTTTTGAATTCTATCTTGGATATCTAGCGATAATACAAGAGGAATCGGATTGGGAGAGCAGATTTAATAGAAAAAAATTTATATAACGAATTTGCAACCGTATACTATGAAGGATTTTTAATTACAGGATGTATTTGACAATTTATTATTTCTTAATATAACTTTTATGCTCACAGAAGACATTTTTTTTTAATATTTTAATATAAGAAAAAAAACTAAATTATTACTATGGAGAAAAAGGTAATGACTAAAAAACCATTCATTATTACCATGACGGTAAAGGATTTTTTTTAAAAAAAAGATTTAGATTGCATATCCCCCCAATCATACTAATCATACATAAATTTTTTTTAATAAATTTTTTACGCGGGTCACCGGGCGTGTAAAAACTTTATTTTTGATAAATTTTTTATGAGGTCACTGGGCGTGAAAAAAATTTATTCGCAAAAAACTAGCCAATCATCTTTCAAACATTGAAATAAATTTTTTTTTTTTTTTAAAATAAATTTTTATCCCGGCGGCCTGGTCAAATTTTATCTATGAGAAACTAACTATTTTTATTCATTTGGTCTAAGATGAATATATCTCAAAATTATTAATTTAGTGAAACTTCGAATTTCAGATAATTATTTAAAACCAATTTAATATTAGCGAATTATTATTGCTAAATCTTTTAATAACTTATTTTGAATTTTTTTTTATAATTCATATTACAATTAAATTTCGTTTCTTTCATTTGCAATTAATAAAAATAAAAAATTATTTATCCAAATAAGATTTGAAATATTATATACATACTGTATGTATGTTAGGATCATATGATCAAATATATAAATCACGTCATATATTTTTTTTTATTGCAATATACGTACATCAACGGACGTTCCTAAAATTATATATTTAATAATAATAAAGTTTGTTGGTTCTTGAATAATTACGTATATTTTTTATTTCTTATATATTACTTTTTTACAAAATAATTTTTCAATGATTTCCTTATGTTCTATTGTCAGTTCCAATATTAGTTCTGATTTCCAATATATAAAAATATTAATATTTAGATATTTTCTTTATAGAAGTGTTTGTAAAATATAAAATAAACATAATTGGCAAACTTTTTTTTTATTAAAATCAATTAAGATTAATGAATCCTCGCGCTCTAGAGAAATTATTTAAAAATGAATACACATTCTCGAGAGGTTAATTCCACCAAGAGACATCTCTAAGAGTTAGGATATGGTAATGCTTTACTATGCATTTCTAGACAAAATTTGATAAGTACAAAAGAACGTACACCTGAGGAGGTACAGTAAATTCGTGATAATCAAGTTAAATATATCTTTACATACTTACCAATATTGTAATTTAATCTTCTCAAACTTTAATGTTCAAAGTGAATAAGAGAAGTATTTTTGATCTCTTTCAAAATAAAATAAAATAAAATAAAGCCTAGCTAATAATTAGTAGTAAAATCTGTAGATTTTGATAAAACGATTTTGACTGATTATAAATGGCAGAGATTAGTTTGTGGGTCATTTGTTATTAAAATTGAGTTACTAACATAGTAAATATATGATTCGCGATTTTAGTAGCAAACCTCCCATATAATAACATCCTCGACATATAATGATAGTCTTAAAGTTTCTACAGCTCTCTTAGAACATAAATATAATAAACTTGTGACTGTACCACATCGTTAAAAAAAAAATAAAATAAAAAAGAAAAAAGATTTATAAAATGTTAAATTCGCGACTAAAATTTATTGTAATTGTTCGAAGAAGTTTGATTTCCAATACAAGATTCTAAAAGCTTTTAGCGTTACTTTTAGTTCGACTTCAAGAATATCAGGATATGTTTCCATAAACTAAAAATTTATCGTTACCATAAAAGGAAAAAATATATATATATATATTTTTTTAATCGATCTATTAATTATTTTGTCAACACGTGAAAATTTAAAAAAAAAAGGGATTAAATTTTATTTATTCTTATTCTTGGCTAATAAACTATAAAAATAAAAGTTCAAGAAAAGTATTGATAATGGATCGCGACATGCTAATAATAATCATCAAACCAAATTCAATAAAAAACTCGCTATAGGATATAAATTTATTTTTATTTTTTGCGTTCGTCCATCAAAAAATGAATTGTTACTTAAGAATTTTCCGTTTCTCTAGATTCTTTCACAAGCTTACGTACGGTTTTAGTATAATTATCACATTCCACCATAATTTTTTCCCACCTAGCGTTAGCCTTCGACAAAGCTAATTGAATTGCTTGACTTTCTGTTCTCTCTTGTAACAAAATATTTAATCGATTATATTGAGTATCCCAATAAACATTGTAATGTCCCATTTGAAATACTAAAGGGTTGATGCCTCTAAAGATTTGTTCTACATTAATTCCTTTCGTCAATGCTTCTTCAAAATCTCTTATCTCTTTTATTTCTCTTTCAAGTTTTCTAATTTTTTTTTTATCTCTATTGATATTTAAAAAATATATGCCAACCGTCACAACCATAATTCCAAGAAAAATCAAGGCATCATCTTTATTATTAATATTCAATTTTCCAAAAACAAGTACAAACATAAGAATGATCCCCATGGTCACGAGTTTGCCATTACTTCTTTCAAGGTCCTTTAATTCTTCTTCATTTTCCAGTAATAATTGCATATTTGTGATGGAGCGAGCAGAAATTTCATTGTTAATTTCAATCAATCTACCCTTAATATTATTATATTTATCTTTTATTTGTCGAGTTTCCTCCCTATTTGTTTGAGTATCATCTAAATGAGTACGTAAGATTTCTGAAACACAATCTGGACTAAAGTTTGAGCTCCCTAAAATTTCTATACATTCAATCATATTTTCGGCATGTTTTTCAAGTGTGATGCTCTGCGTGATGGATTTTTGTAAACAAGAATGAAATTCTAATCCTTGCTCATTAATTTCATTTATTTTTGCTCTAATCAAATGATTATCAGATAAATTATTTTCACATTTCTTAAAATATATGAGAATTTTTTTTAATTCATCTTTTACGTGGCAAATATCAGAGTTGGATGGTTGAGAGGATTCAACCATATTTTTTTTTGAAAATTGATTGGAAATTTATGCAAGTTCATTAACCAACCTGCAAATCAAGAAAAAAAACGAGTTTTGGCCTTTTGATTGGCACGCGATATTTATTGAAATTCGTACTTCAATCAAGTTATACCTTTCAAATTTGGAAACAAATGACCTTTAAGGAACCATCAAACCCTTTTGTTTTCATCATGGGTTTGAGTGTCCGTAAACATATTTTGTAAACTAGAAAAAATTCAAATAAAAAAAATTTTTTAATTATTTACGGTAAAAACATGACGAATATTCAGAGCTTCAACGCATCTAACTTGTCCAAATTATAAATAAAATGTTTCAGTCTTTCAAATACTTTTTTGAAATTCAATAGGGTTAAATTATATTCAAGAAAATCTTAAAGTAACTTTCGAGATTTATCGAACAATCAATAATTCATCGCTCGTAATTAAAACTCATGCTAGTTGATTTGATTACATTTGATGAGTGCTGTAATGATGAATGTTGTTAGTGATGTTGGAATAAGGATAAATCAAGATCATTAAAGAACCGAATATATGGAAAAACGGGAGTATTTATCTAAAAAAATTATTAAAGCAGATAATTAACCGATAATGCACGATTTATGTGACTACGGTCCTTGGAAGGTAAATTTTTTTTTTGTTTTAAAAAAAAAAGTCTGTATAAACAAAAATTTTTTTCAAATGTTAATATAACAGCGCAGCTACCAATTCGCAGCATCATTTCTAAATAAATTAAAAAAACAAAATCTATCAGAAATGAAAAAATTCCTTGAAAATATTAATATACCATATCTGAATCTTATTGGGAAAATTGCCGAAATAAAAGTGGAAGACGAATAAAAACTATCGCCAGGACCATGTCAAATAAAGCGAAAGCGATTCTCATGATTACAGTATCTTTATGCGAGTTGCTTTGAATGATGATAGGATTGGTAGGAAGTTACGTTAATTAAAATCCTTTTAGTTGCATTTTCTTTTGTTATCTTTTATTTTTTTAATTTAATTTTCATAATAAAGTTATATTTTAACAAATTTCTTGAATAAAATTCAGAAAAATAGAAAAAGAACCAAACTAATTAAATGCAATCGAATTTCCATTATTCCAATAACAACAACAGTCTTGTCAAATAATGATAAATTCATTTATAATAGCGATATGATTTTCCCAAAACTTCTTGATTTTTGTAATTACATTTAAGGAGAATAAACAAAAAAATGCGAGATTGAAAGTCAAATGAATAATAAAAAGGATTCAGAGGTCAAGACCAAGGGCTAGCTGCTGTTAGTAATTTATTATCGAAAAACAAAATTGAAACTTTAGGTAAACATGAAAATAAAGTTCATATTTTTTGGGATTGAGAAAATCGGAAATCGTATTAGAAAGAAAATTGTTGATAGTTGATAATTGGGTAAAAAAAAAAAAAAAAAAAAAAATTCTTTTTTTTTTGGGCTAAACAAATGAACGAAACTTAAAATGTTCATCATATCATAATAAGTACAATTTATCCATAAGCGGGTTGAGAGAGAAGAGAGAAGAAAAAAAAAGGTATTTTTAAAAAAAAATGTTTTTCACGGAGCCACATTTTTGGAACTTTTTCAGCCGAGAATTTATCTTTTGATTGTGGGTACTTTCTTTAACGATTTGAACATTGAACAATAGACGATTTGAATAGCTAAAATGTTGCGGCATGACAAAATAACAAGCGGACGCATTCAAAAGACCGAGTTAGTGGAATAATAGGCACGACAAAAGATTCTTTAATGCGTTTTGAAATTTTTTTTATTTTTTAATGCCATAAATAATATATTTGAATGCGGCTATTTCTTTGAATTTGCTGATCTATATATTGTTATATTTAATATAATTCCGCCCCGAAAACACTTAACATGTTGATTGTTGGATGGATGGTAGGATGCCAATTTATAAATATGAGCTGATAATCCTAAAACAGCTGAGCATACCACTCTTGCCCTTCTAATAATTTCATATATACATCTTATACCTTTTATAGTTGAATTATAACCTTTAAAGTTTATTAATTTAAACATTAATCTAATCGCCTTGAATAATTAATCTTGCGGAGTAATTTTTTATGACCTCTAAAATTTTCAAAAAAAAAATAAATCATTAAAAATGAAAAAATAATACTTACTTCAGAACGTAAATATACAAAACTCATCAAGATGGAAGTTTTCTCTTCAAAATGTTCTTTGAAATTTATAAAAAAGGTTAGGGATCAAAGTCATGATGTAAAGATTGTTAATTTCAGTTCTTTGCGCTTTGTATTTATAAATAATTTAAATGTAAGCAGAAGGTTTTTTAATTAAGAAATTATGATGTCAAAATATTTTAATAAATTAATTTATCAAGTGTTGCCTCGAAATTACGTTTATTAATCAATTCAGTTAGTAAATAATAATTATTTAAAACTACGAACAAAAGAAATATACAAAAAAATATAAAAAATAAAAAATTAATGGTGGTGTTGTAACAATATCATTTAAATCCGAATGTCTTCACTAATTTAGGACTCGTGTCATAATCCCGACTCGAATTTTCGTGTCGGTCAAATGAAGTGAGTCGATTTGATCAGCTTAAAGCTCTAAGTTTTTTTTTTTTAAAAAAATATTCTTTTATTAAATAGATTCATGTTCATTTTAAAATATGCATATGTTATGTTTTTATTTTTTTTTTTAAATTTGCTTCGGGTTGCTATTTTGTGATATTTTAAGGGTTAGTTTATTTGAATTAACAACAATCGAGTGTAATGTATATAGGAGAAAACCATTCCAAATAATTAAATAAAATGAATGATGGATAA